>CM065483.1:42912482-42919982 GCA_032873175.1 Leptopilina drosophilae
GGTATTTCACCGGCGATGTTGCCATCTCCCACTTATGCTACACCTCTCATGTCTCCTTACAGTGCCAGACTAGAGTCAAGCTCAACAGGGTCTTCTTTCCCCGCTAATTTTTCCAAGCCCGTTCCCTTGGCAGTGGTTTCGCTAGAAAGTAGATAGGGACACTGGAAAATTGTAAACCCCAAAATGGGGTTTAAGAACCGTCTGGCTCCCAAATAGAGCATAGATTCCTCCCTTGCGGGACAAACAGAAATATCCACAATTAAGCAACGCCACCTTAGAGGGTGGTGAGTGGAAAAACGTCTCTGTACGGCAGGATCCGCCCGGATCCATAAACACACGCACCGCCGGTAAGGTGTTAAATCCGCTGTCGTGCGTGTGTGCCTCAGATGACAAGAAGACTTTTGGAATGTCTCATATAGAGAAGGAACCTTTGCTATGTCTGTCATGACCCAACCATATGTGATCAGGCCATTCCAGACACATTGCCCAGCGGGGACGTCGCGGACGTTGGTTCCCCGACTGGTCATGCACCACGTCAAGATTCAATGCTCAACTCACTGTATTGATATGCCACTTGTAAAGCGTTACGCCGTAGCGCACTTGCTAAGTCAATTTTTTAGAGACTATTAACTCCACTGCCTTCTTGCTAACCCTTTGATACTCGACAGCAAGGGCTTAGAACGCCTCGGCCTGCGTAGGGAGGCGACTTTGGCCGCGACCTCTCGGCCTACGGAGGGGAATTCCCTCCTTGATGCTTTGCATCTTCTCGCCTTTACCATTATCCCTGCATATCTTCTTCACGTATAGAAGATAAATCGGGTTTTGGACGAGAAAAAGACCTAACAAGTCAACAAGTCCACTACGGTTTGAGTTTTCACAAGTCCACTACAGTTAGAGTTTTCACAAGTCCACTACAGTTAGAGTTTTCACAAGTCCACTACGGTTTCAGTTTTCACAAGTCCACTACAGTTAGAGTTTTCACAAGTCCACTACGGTTTGAGTTTTCACAAGTCCACTACAGTTAGAGTTTTCACAAGTCCACTACAGTTAGAGTTTTCACAAGTCCACTACGGTTTCAGTTTTCACAAGTCCACATTATTTAGAGTTTTCACAAGTCCACTACAGTTAGAATTTTCACAAGTCCACGATGTTCAGCGTTTTCACAAGTCCACTCATTTTAAAGTTATCACAAGTCCACTACAGACAGAGATTTCACAAGTTCACTACGGTTTGAGTTTTCACAAGTCCACTACAGTTAGAGTTTTCACAAGTCCACTACAGTTAGAGTTTTCACAAGTCCACTACGGTTTCAGTTTTCACAAGTCCACTACGGTTTGAGTTTTCACAAGTCCACGACGTTCAGAGTTTTCACAAGTCCACTACAGTTAGAGTTTTCACAAGTCCACGATGTTCAGCGTTTTCACAAGTCCACTCATTTTAAAGTTATCACAAGTCCACTACAGACAGAGTTTTCACAAGTCCACTACAGTTAAAGTTATCACACGTCCACTTTATTTAGAGTTTTCACACGTCCACTATATTTAGAGTTTTCACAAGTCCACTGCAGTTAGAGTTTTCACAAGTCCACTACAGTTAAAGTTATCACACGTCCACATTATTTAGAGTTTTCACAAGTCCACTACAGTTAGAATTTTCACAAGTCCACGATGTTCAGCGTTTTCACAAGTCCACTCATTTTAAAGTTATCACAAGTCCACTACAGTCAGAGTTTTCACAAGTCCACTACGGTTTGAGTTTTCACAAGTCCACTACAGTTAGAGTTTTCACAAGTCCACTACAGTTAGAGTTTTCACAAGTCCACTACGGTTTCAGTTTTCACAAGTCCACTACAGTTAGAGTTTTCACAAGTCCACTACGGTTTGAGTTTTCACAAGTCCACTACAGTTAGAGTTTTCACAAGTCCACTACAGTTAGAGTTTTCACAAGTCCACTACGGTTTCAGTTTTCACAAGTCCACATTATTTAGAGTTTTCACAAGTCCACTACAGTTAGAATTTTCACAAGTCCACGATGTTCAGCGTTTTCACAAGTCCACTCATTTTAAAGTTATCACAAGTCCACTACAGACAGAGATTTCACAAGTTCACTACGGTTTGAGTTTTCACAAGTCCACTACAGACAGAGTTTTCACAAGTCCACTACAGTTAAAGTTATCACACGTCCACTTTATTTAGAGTTTTCACACGTCCACTATATTTAGAGTTTTCACAAGTCCACTGCAGTTAGAGTTTTCACAAGTCCACTACAGTTAAAGTTATCACACGTCCACATTATTTAGAGTTTTCACAAGTCCACTACAGTTAGAATTTTCACAAGTCCACGATGTTCAGCGTTTTCACAAGTCCACTCCTTTTTAAAGTTATCACAAGTCCACTACAGTTAAAGTTATCACAAGTCCACATTATTTAGAGTTTTCACAAGTCCACATTATTTAGAGTTTTCACAAGTCCACATTATTTAGAGTTTTCACAAGTCCACTACAGTTAAAGTTATCACAAGTCCACTTTATTTAGAGTTTTCACAAGTCCACTACATTTAGAGTTTTCACAAGTCCACGACGTTCAGCGTTTTCACAAGTCCACTCCTTTTTAAAGTTATCACAAGTCCACATTATTTAGAGTTTTCACAAGTCCACATTATTTAGAGTTTTCACAAGTCCACTACAGTTAGAGTTTTCACAAGTCCACGATGTTCAGCGTTTTCACAAGTCCACTCATTTTAAAGTTATCACAAGTCCACTACAGTCAGAGTTTTCACAAGTCCACTACGGTTTGAGTTTTCACAAGTCCACTACAGTTAGAGTTTTCACAAGTCCACTACAGTTAGAGTTTTCACAAGTCCACTACGGTTTCAGTTTTCACAAGTCCACTACAGTTAGAGTTTTCACAAGTCCACTACGGTTTGAGTTTTCACAAGTCCACTACAGTTAGAGTTTTCACAAGTCCACTACAGTTAGAGTTTTCACAAGTCCACTACGGTTTCAGTTTTCACAAGTCCACTACGGTTTGAGTTTTCACAAGTCCACATTATTTAGAGTTTTCACAAGTCCACTACAGTTAGAGTTTTCACAAGTCCACCACGTTCAGAGTTTTCACAAGTCCACTACAGTTAAAGTTATCACACGTCCACTTTATTTAGCGTTTTCACACGTCCACTATATTTAGAGTTTTCACAAGTCCACTACAGTTAGAGTTTTCACAAGTCCACGATGTTCAGCGTTTTCACAAGTCCACTCATTTTAAAGTTATCACAAGTCCACTACAGACAGAGTTTTCACAAGTCCACTACAGTTAAAGTTATCACACGTCCACTTTATTTAGAGTTTTCACACGTCCACTATATTTAGAGTTTTCACAAGTCCACTGCAGTTAGAGTTTTCACAAGTCCACTACAGTTAAAGTTATCACACGTCCACATTATTTAGAGTTTTCACAAGTCCACTACAGTTAGAATTTTCACAAGTCCACGATGTTCAGCGTTTTCACAAGTCCACTCATTTTAAAGTTATCACAAGTCCACTACAGTCAGAGTTTTCACAAGTCCACTACGGTTTGAGTTTTCACAAGTCCACTACAGTTAGAGTTTTCACAAGTCCACTACAGTTAGAGTTTTCACAAGTCCACTACGGTTTCAGTTTTCACAAGTCCACTACAGTTAGAGTTTTCACAAGTCCACTACGGTTTGAGTTTTCACAAGTCCACTACAGTTAGAGTTTTCACAAGTCCACTACAGTTAGAGTTTTCACAAGTCCACTACGGTTTCAGTTTTCACAAGTCCACATTATTTAGAGTTTTCACAAGTCCACTACAGTTAGAATTTTCACAAGTCCACGATGTTCAGCGTTTTCACAAGTCCACTCATTTTAAAGTTATCACAAGTCCACTACAGACAGAGATTTCACAAGTTCACTACGGTTTGAGTTTTCACAAGTCCACTACAGTTAGAGTTTTCACAAGTCCACTACAGTTAGAGTTTTCACAAGTCCACGATGTTCAGCGTTTTCACAAGTCCACTCATTTTAAAGTTATCACAAGTCCACTACAGACAGAGTTTTCACAAGTCCACTACAGTTAAAGTTATCACACGTCCACTTTATTTAGAGTTTTCACACGTCCACTATATTTAGAGTTTTCACAAGTCCACTGCAGTTAGAGTTTTCACAAGTCCACTACAGTTAAAGTTATCACACGTCCACATTATTTAGAGTTTTCACAAGTCCACTACAGTTAGAATTTTCACAAGTCCACGATGTTCAGCGTTTTCACAAGTCCACTCCTTTTTAAAGTTATCACAAGTCCACTACAGTTAAAGTTATCACAAGTCCACATTATTTAGAGTTTTCACAAGTCCACATTATTTAGAGTTTTCACAAGTCCACATTATTTAGAGTTTTCACAAGTCCACTACAGTTAAAGTTATCACAAGTCCACTTTATTTAGAGTTTTCACAAGTCCACTACATTTAGAGTTTTCACAAGTCCACGACGTTCAGCGTTTTCACAAGTCCACTCCTTTTTAAAGTTATCACAAGTCCACATTATTTAGAGTTTTCACAAGTCCACATTATTTAGAGTTTTCACAAGTCCACTACAGTTAGAGTTTTCACAAGTCCACGATGTTCAGCGTTTTCACAAGTCCACTCATTTTAAAGTTATCACAAGTCCACTACAGTCAGAGTTTTCACAAGTCCACTACGGTTTGAGTTTTCACAAGTCCACTACAGTTAGAGTTTTCACAAGTCCACTACAGTTAGAGTTTTCACAAGTCCACTACGGTTTCAGTTTTCACAAGTCCACTACAGTTAGAGTTTTCACAAGTCCACTACGGTTTGAGTTTTCACAAGTCCACTACAGTTAGAGTTTTCACAAGTCCACTACAGTTAGAGTTTTCACAAGTCCACTACGGTTTCAGTTTTCACAAGTCCACTACGGTTTGAGTTTTCACAAGTCCACATTATTTAGAGTTTTCACAAGTCCACTACAGTTAGAGTTTTCACAAGTCCACCACGTTCAGAGTTTTCACAAGTCCACTACAGTTAAAGTTATCACACGTCCACTTTATTTAGAGTTTTCACACGTCCACTATATTTAGAGTTTTCACAAGTCCACTACAGTTAGAGTTTTCACAAGTCCACGATGTTCAGCGTTTTCACAAGTCCACTCATTTTAAAGTTATCACAAGTCCACTACAGACAGAGTTTTCACAAGTCCACTACAGTTAAAGTTATCACACGTCCACTTTATTTAGAGTTTTCACACGTCCACTATATTTAGAGTTTTCACAAGTCCACTGCAGTTAGAGTTTTCACAAGTCCACTACAGTTAAAGTTATCACACGTCCACATTATTTAGAGTTTTCACAAGTCCACTACAGTTAGAATTTTCACAAGTCCACGATGTTCAGCGTTTTCACAAGTCCACTCATTTTAAAGTTATCACAAGTCCACTACAGTCAGAGTTTTCACAAGTCCACTACGGTTTGAGTTTTCACAAGTCCACTACAGTTAGAGTTTTCACAAGTCCACTACAGTTAGAGTTTTCACAAGTCCACTACGGTTTCAGTTTTCACAAGTCCACTACAGTTAGAGTTTTCACAAGTCCACTACGGTTTGAGTTTTCACAAGTCCACTACAGTTAGAGTTTTCACAAGTCCACTACAGTTAGAGTTTTCACAAGTCCACTACGGTTTCAGTTTTCACAAGTCCACATTATTTAGAGTTTTCACAAGTCCACTACAGTTAGAATTTTCACAAGTCCACGATGTTCAGCGTTTTCACAAGTCCACTCATTTTAAAGTTATCACAAGTCCACTACAGACAGAGATTTCACAAGTTCACTACGGTTTGAGTTTTCACAAGTCCACTACAGTTAGAGTTTTCACAAGTCCACTACAGTTAGAGTTTTCACAAGTCCACGATGTTCAGCGTTTTCACAAGTCCACTCATTTTAAAGTTATCACAAGTCCACTACAGACAGAGTTTTCACAAGTCCACTACAGTTAAAGTTATCACACGTCCACTTTATTTAGAGTTTTCACACGTCCACTATATTTAGAGTTTTCACAAGTCCACTGCAGTTAGAGTTTTCACAAGTCCACTACAGTTAAAGTTATCACACGTCCACATTATTTAGAGTTTTCACAAGTCCACTACAGTTAGAATTTTCACAAGTCCACGATGTTCAGCGTTTTCACAAGTCCACTCCTTTTTAAAGTTATCACAAGTCCACTACAGTTAAAGTTATCACAAGTCCACATTATTTAGAGTTTTCACAAGTCCACATTATTTAGAGTTTTCACAAGTCCACTACAGTTAAAGTTATCACAAGTCCACTTTATTTAGAGTTTTCACAAGTCCACTACATTTAGAGTTTTCACAAGTCCACGACGTTCAGCGTTTTCACAAGTCCACTCCTTTTTAAAGTTATCACAAGTCCACATTATTTAGAGTTTTCACAAGTCCACATTATTTAGAGTTTTCACAAGTCCACTACAGTTAGAGTTTTCACAAGTCCACGATGTTCAGCGTTTTCACAAGTCCACTCATTTTAAAGTTATCACAAGTCCACTACAGTCAGAGTTTTCACAAGTCCACTACGGTTTGAGTTTTCACAAGTCCACTACAGTTAGAGTTTTCACAAGTCCACTACAGTTAGAGTTTTCACAAGTCCACTACGGTTTCAGTTTTCACAAGTCCACTACAGTTAGAGTTTTCACAAGTCCACTACGGTTTGAGTTTTCACAAGTCCACTACAGTTAGAGTTTTCACAAGTCCACTACAGTTAGAGTTTTCACAAGTCCACTACGGTTTCAGTTTTCACAAGTCCACATTATTTAGAGTTTTCACAAGTCCACTACAGTTAGAGTTTTCACAAGTCCACGATGTTCAGCGTTTTCACAAGTCCACTCATTTTAAAGTTTTCACAAGTCCACTACAGTTAGAGTTTTCACAAGTCCACTACGGTTTGAGTTTTCACAAGTCCACTACAGTTAGAGTTTTCACAAGTCCACTACAGTTAGAGTTTTCACAAGTCCACTACGGTTTCAGTTTTCACAAGTCCACATTATTTAGAGTTTTCACAAGTCCACTACAGTTAGAGTTTTCACAAGTCCACTACGGTTTCAGTTTTCACAAGTCCACATTATTTAGAGTTTTCACAAGTCCACTACAGTTAGAGTTTTCACAAGTCCACCACGTTCAGAGTTTTCACAAGTCCACTACAGTTAAAGTTATCACACGTCCACTTTATTTAGAGTTTTCACACGTCCACTATATTTAGAGTTTTCACAAGTCCACTACAGTTAGAGTTTTCACAAGTCCACGATGTTCAGCGTTTTCACAAGTCCACTCATTTTAAAGTTATCACAAGTCCACTACAGACAGAGATTTCACAAGTTCACTACGGTTTGAGTTTTCACACGTCCACTTTATTTAGAGTTTTCACAAGTCCACTACGGTTAGAGTTTTCGCAAGTCCATACAC
>CM065483.1:42924982-42927482 GCA_032873175.1 Leptopilina drosophilae
TCACATCCACATACACTCTACGATTTAACATTTGGAGACTGCCCTTCAGAATCATACACTTAGTTTTATTATCATTCACACTCACACCTACGCTATTTCCCCATTCATACACGGGTACCATAACCACACTCATTCGTCCCTCCAATGCATTCCGAGTCTCACCTTCAACAAACACAACCAAATCATCCGCGTAAGCAATCACTTTCACGCCCAGTTCATTCAAAGTGTTCAACAAGCCATTCATGCATAGGTTCCACACAGGGGGTCCAGAGACGGATCCCTGCGGGCAACCTTTCTCAACCTCTTTCACGACTTCATCCATACCATTAGACATGCATGCTCTTCTCTCACTAAAGTAATTTACCCACATACGCATATCGACATTCTCGCAACCACATTCATTCTTTAGCCGGTCAAGCGCAACACTCCACAGGACATTGTTAAAAGCACCTTTGAAGTCTACAAATATGCCGGCTACATATTTGTGCTCGCTTTCATTAACAATGTCCTTCATTTTCAACCAGGCATCCTCTGTACTTTTACCTTTCATAAAGCCATACTGGCATTCATTCCATTTATCATTCATACAATTCAACATTCTGCCAACCATCATTCTTTCCAAGATCTTACCCATACTGCTCAACAGACTAATTGGTCTGTATGAGTCAGGGTCAGATCTTGGTTTACAGTCATTCTTCAAAAGCGCAACCACTCTAGCATTCTTCCATTCTTTCGGAAACACACCTTCATTCAAACATGAATCGAACAATCCTTTCATAAACTCAGGCACAACATTAAACACATGCTTCAACATTACATTCGTGATGCCGTCAAAACCAGGGGATTTACCCAGCTTGGTTTTGCGGATCGCACATCCTATTTCATCCATACTATATTCATGCACAGCATCTCCCACATCGACATCTTCGACACTCGGGTGGTCTCCGTCTGCCGATGGGAAGAATTCATTCATAAGAACATTCGCACTTTCTTTCCAAGTTCTCGTACATTCATTATCTTTCATCATTCCAGCCAGTCCGTATTTATTCAATTTACCCATGCATAACTTGTAGACATGGTTCCAGGGATTCCTGGAACCCTCTTTTCGCACATATTCATGCCAGTCATTCTCTTTCGCTTCTTTCATCATTTTCTTATACTCTCTCGCACTAGTCTTCCATTCATTCCATCTCATTCTCTCATTATCACCCGTTCTTCTCCTTTCACGCTGGTACTTTTTTCTCTTCACACGCACTTCTTTTCTTTTAATCTCAAGGCATTCATTCCACCACAATACTCTATTATTTTTTCGTTTTTTTCGCTCTTTTCATACATTCATCATTTGCTTTTTCAATCCATTCATTCATAATATTCATCTTGCCTTCCGCCCCAAGCCCCGAGTACTCGTTGTACCCGTAGCTGGTGGCGTAGGCCACAATCAAACTTTCATATTTTACCCAATCACACTTTTTGTCATTCCATTTTCTCAGTTCAGTCACCTGTGTCTCAGTCAATCTCACATTCATTTTCATGTTCATTCGTATTACATTATGATCACTCAGTCCCACACTATCATGCACACACCAATCCAATATACATTCACTCCCTTTGTAGAGGGACACGTCTATGTCACTCTGGCCATTCGGCCCACTAAAAGTATAGATGGGCGAAGGCACGTTCAACACAGACATGTCCCTCCACACAATCCAGTCAGTTAAACGTTTCCCCTCTGCTCAGTGTTCTAGAACTTCTTCCCAAGGTTTTACTATACCACAGATCAGAGGAGGCGTTCGCATCCATACAGACAAGCACATTCTTACCACTAGCAATCCGTAACACACTGTCCAGGAATTCAATACATTCATTCATCTCACCATTCGGCTTACAGTACAGGGATGCCACATACAATTCACCAATTTCACCTTTAATCCAGACACACAAGCCATCATTAAATTTGGTTTCATTCATAACCATGCATTCGTAACGGTCGTCCATAACAATCACACACGTTTTCCCAGATACACTCAGATACGCTCTAGAACCAGCAGCAAAACCGCATACCTTTCCGGCAACTACGTATGGCTCCTGAAGGAGGCACACCTGCACCTTGTTATCTAGCACGTACTTGTGCAGATCCAACATGACGCCATACGCTCCGTTGCAGTTGAGCTGCAGGATCTCCAGGCACACTTCTTTCGCATTCATATTTTGTTCAGCCATTATTGCAACGGGTGCGCAACACATTCAGACGCCATACATATTCGGGGCAGTCCGGAGATGAGGCCCTATGCCCCCCACAGGGGAGGCCCTTGGCACGGCAATTAGGACATTCCTCGCGGTTCCTGCAGGAAGCCTCTACGTGACCGGGTTTGCCACACTTTTTGCACACCCGTTCATTCTTACATTCATTCACTCTGTGGTTGTACCCCAGGCATCCAAAGCATCTTGGTACTTTTTCCCATACACGCACTTTGAAAGACATCCATCCAACATACACTCT
>CM065483.1:42935532-42968032 GCA_032873175.1 Leptopilina drosophilae
CGTAATCCGTGGAATCGGGTCTATAAGCTGTGCACCGGGAAGCTTGATAGATACGGTTTAGCGGGATTAACGAAGAATGGACGGTATACGAGAACGTGGGAAGAGAGTGCGAATTTGTTAATGGATGATTTCTTTCCTCGCGCGGACGAATCAAATGTCCGCGAGAGGGAAGAGATGCAGGTTGATGGTGAGGTATATGAGTACAGTGAAGATGAATTAAGGGGGGCAGTCAAAAAGATGAAGTTGGGAAAGGCACCGGGTTTCGACGGTATTACGAATTTAATGATAAGACATGTTCACTGTGCTCTGCCTGGGTATATGAAAAGTATGTATGATTCGTGTTTGAATGAAGGCCACTTTCCGGAAGAGTGGAAAAGAGCGAGGGTGGTGGCGCTTTTGAAGAATGGAAGCAAACCAAGATCTGACCCAGAATCTTACAGACCTATTAGTCTGCTAAGTGGTATGGGTAAGATCTTGGAGAGAATGATGGTTGAGAGAATGTTGATCGCGATGGAGGGAAAATGGAATGAATGTCAATACGGTTTTCGAAAGGGTAAATGTACAGAGGATGCTTGGGAAAAATTAAAAGAAATCGTGGATGAGTCGGAAAGTAAGTATGTGGTCGGGATATTTGTGGATTTCAGGGGGGCCTTCAGCCATGTTCTCTGGGATGTTGCCCTAGAGAAATTAAAGAATGAAGCGGGATGCGCGAATGAGGATTTAAGGTTATGGGAAAGTTATTTTAAGGACAGATCCGCGAGCATGACTAATGGAATGGATGAAGTAACGCGAGTTTGCGAGCGAGGTTGCCCACAGGGGTCCATCGGAGGACCTTCGGTGTGGAACCTAGGAATGAATGAACTCTTAAATCTGTTAGAAAGCATGGGTGTTAAAGTAATTGCGTTTGCGGACGACTTGGTCGTAATCGCGACGGGCGAGACGAGGAACGCGGTAGAAGGTAGAGCGAGCGAGGTTATGAAACCTATTTATGAATGGGGTAAGAAAGTCGGTGTGGATGTTAATGATAATAAAACGGTATGCATGGTTTTAAAAGGGGGGTTAAAAATGATGAATAGACGTGTGCATGTTGAATTGAGTGAAGACCACGTAAGGACCCTCAAGTTTGTCGAGAGTTTCGAATACTTGGGGGTTCTGGTGGGTGTCGACATGAAGTTTAGACCGCATGTCGACAGAATGCGTCAAAAGGTGAACGGGGTGGTCGGAAGTTTGCGTCGTGTTTTGCGGAAAGATTGGGGATTAAAAAGGGGCGTAATGAAAACGGTAATGAATGGGATGCTCGTGCCCGCGGTGATGTACGCGGCGTCTGCTTGGTATGAGTTATTAAAACTAAAAACAGTATGTGTGGAATTGAATCGGTGTCAGCGCGTCGGTCTGTATGCGTGTACGCGAGTATGTAGGACAGTCTCCACGGAGGCGATGCAAGTCATTTATGGATCGCTTCCGTGGGACTTGGAGTGTAAGAAGAGAGCGAATTGGTATAAGGTTAGGAAAAATATCGGTATGACTGCATTAGATTTAGTTGCGGATGACGAGGTGGAGGGGTTGAATGTGCTTGACGCGAAAAAACTGGTGGTGGATAAAGCGAATGAAAAGTGGCAGGAAAGATGGGATGTTTGTGTTAAAGGGAGGGTAACTTATGAATGGATACGTGACGTAACGTTTGTGGGTAGGTGTAGTAAGTTTGATCCGGGTCTCAGGGCTTGCTATTTGCTGACGGGCCATGGGAGTCTCAATGCTTTTCTCTTCAAGAGAAAACTTTCTGACTCCCCAGCCTGTCCTTGTGGCAATGCCAGTGAGACTTGGTTGCATGTGTTGTGTGAGTGTGATATGTATGCAAGATTCCGCGATCTTGATAGCATGAATGTAACCGGTGGTGGTGGTGAATGGAATGTAAGTGGCGTGTTGGGTAGCAGGGAATCGTATGAATGTATGTGTGAGTTTGCCGATCGTGCCTTCAGCACGAGAGCTTGGGTGATTGCTAACAGTTAAGGTGTGTGTGAATGGTTTGCTTTGCTTTGGGACCTTTGGTGGTGGAATTTTTTTTTTTTTTTTTTTTTTTTTTTTTTTTTTTTTTTTTTTTTTTTTTTTTTTGGGTGAGACTTCGGTCTGGGAGCAGAACCTCCGCGTGGTCCCCGCTGGAAGTGCACGAGGACTGCCCATGCTAACTCCCATTTTCATGGGAGCTATCATGGTCAGGACGACTGCAACTAACTGCTCCTCCAATTCGTTGGCACCCGTCTTCTGCAATCTGGGCATTGTCTCTCTTGCTTCCTTTGCGGGAAGCAAAAGATTCCGTGCTAACAGATGCGTTTTTCCATTCCTATCTTGTCAGTGGTTGAAAGCTCATGATGCTGAGCGAGAAGCCTTTTTCCGTGCTTCGCTGTGTGAGTTGCAGTCTCAACTCGGGTGGTGGCACTGCAGAGCCACTAGGGATTAGAAAGGTCCCGCCCCAAACCGAGGGGCCGCGGAGATTCTCTGGCCTGTCACTTCGGTGAGGGGCCGGGGAATCACTGCGGATCGGTAGACAGCTCATCTGAGTTGTTGGCGCTGGTTGGGCGTATCTCAACCCCGTTATGATCGTAGGCGGTCCGTGTAGTGAAATACGCGTAAGCGGAGGTACTGCACGTAAAACCAAATAGGCGATGTCCCTATCTACTCTTCCCGTGGGGGTCCCGGGCGCAGAATAGGCCCCCTGCGATCGGCTGCATGTCGTAAGAGGCGACTAAATGAGACTCGGAGTGTTGCCACTGCTTGCGGTTAGTTCTCGGTTCGTCCCAGGCTTTCTCGCAGAGTAGTGGCTTACGATGATGATGGGCGGCGCCGTGTCGGCCCGGCAAGTCTAATATAGACCGACAACTTCGCCCATTGTTGGTGTCGTCGATTCGAATGGGACACGCCGACAATGGGGCCGTGTTTGACCCGGCAAGAGAATAGGCAATCCGCGGTCACAACTGCGTGTCGTAAGAGACGACTAAGTGACTATCGAACGCATTACGCCCGTCTCGTACGGGCCTGGTGAGACTTCGGTCTGGAAGCAGAACCTCCGCGTGGTCCCCGCTGGTAGTGCACGAGGCTTGCCCTCGTCAATCTCCAGCAAATGGGGCATTGGCGGGGTCAATACGACTGCAACTAACTGCTTCCCCCTTTCATTGGGCACCGGTCTTCTAGCATTTCAGGCATTGCCTATCTTTATCAGAGGTGGTAAAGGAATTTAATGCTTTGAAAGCGTTTTTCCATTCCCCTCTTGTCAGTGGTTGAAAGCTCGCATGCTGAGCTAGAGGTGTGTTCAACGCCTGCCTGAGTGAGTTGCAGGTCCTCAACTCGGGTGGTTACCTGCAGAGTAACCAGGGATTAGAAAGGTCCCGCCCCCGACCCAGGGGTCCCATAGGTAATCCGTGTTGGTTACCATGGGTGGGTAGGCGGTTGGTTGTTAAACGTTAACAACCTTCCGCCGCGTTTGGTGCGAGCGTATCTCGGACTGTGACGCTCGTAGCCGAGCCGTGTGGGTATACCTGTATAGGGAGGCCCTGCACGATAAAGACCCAAAGGCCGCTGTCCCTATCTACTCAGTGTCGCTCGAGCTGTCGTACAGTATAGACGTGTTCTGTGTCGCTCCGTTTCGTTATTTATTTTGTTGTTAAATTGTTGTTATTTATTTATGAAAACTTGCAAAACTATTTATTAAGTGGCAAGGAACATTTTCGTAAAGTTTCGCGAAAATCGGAGAAGGCGCGCATGCGCAGGCAGTTTTTCGCATCCCCTAGATTCTAGGGATGCCCTACCGCGGGGGTATGGCCATATCTAAGTAGGGTATGGACCAGAGTGTTGTTTTGTGCCAAAAAACTTGTTTTATTAGTGTTTTTTCTGTTAAAAACTGTGTGCCGACGGAAAGTCTAGACGAGTCTAGACAAGAAGCCTGGTAATTTTCCGTGACGTCACACACACGCGTATGCACACCCGTTACCAGGCTTAAAGTGAATGTTAGACAATTTAGACCTTTTGATTTCCCTGTTCCGTTTTGTAAAGTGTCCCTTGAGCGTGTTGTGTGTGTAGACTCAAATTGTTTCTAAAGTGTACTGTTTATGTTTATTTAATTATTTATTTATTTATTTTGGACCTATGTACTGAAAAGGGTGGCAATGCCATCAAAAAAGCACAGAAGGGGCAAGGGTGGACGGGAGAGTGACGACGATAGTGCGTCACTAAGTGGGGAAAGCGCAGGTCATCAGCGCCGCGAGAATTCTCGATCCCCACTAAGGGGTAAAGACAATAAAGACAAAGTGATGAGAGCCCCTGATGCTCCATTGAGTGGTCGCGAGGCATACCTAAAACGTCATGTCAGCGACGAAAATGATAGCGAGAAAAAGAGGGAGAAAAAGAGAAAGACTGACAAGGGCCGTAAAGAGAGGCCAGCAAGCGGACAAGGTAATGAGGAGGAGGCCATGGACGTGGAGGCAAGTGTTGATGTGCTAAGTGTTATGAAGAATGCAAGTGTGATTGTGAATGATGTGCGTGATCTTGTGATGGGTGATAGTGGTTGTGCAAATGTTGCTGATGATGTTTTGTTTGGAGTAAATAAGTTGGATGAATGTATTAAAAAATTGGCCCTCGAGAACGCGATGCTGCGTGGAAGACTCG
Organism: Leptopilina drosophilae; assembly: GCA_032873175.1. NCBI lineage: Eukaryota > Metazoa > Arthropoda > Insecta > Hymenoptera > Figitidae > Leptopilina > Leptopilina drosophilae. The sequence continues at coordinate 42,940,192 of CM065483.1, forward strand.
AGGAAAGAGATAGAATGAATGAATGTGTTGTAAAAATTACGGAAAGTGTGAGTGTGCTGTGCGATGTCTCCGAAAAAATGAATAAAAGTGTTGAAGGTGTGAATGAAGTGTGCGAGAATGCAAAGTCTGGTGTGAATGCTAGTGCAAAAAATGGGAGAAAAAGCTTTGCATTAGTAGTTAAAGGAATGAATGAAGAACTGAGTACGAAAGAAGTGAAAAGAAGAATGACTGAATCAGTTATGAATGATGTGGACGTGTGTGTGAGAGGAGTGAAGCCCGCTAGAGGTGGGGGGGTCGTCATAGAGGCGGCCACGGATAAAGACAGGGGCATTCTTGCCGCCTGCTCTTACTTCAAAGAGGCTGGGCTGTCTGTGGCGAGGCCCAGGACAATAAACCCTAGGGTCGTCATCTATGACGTCCCCGATAAGATGAGTGAGAATGAGTTATTAACAAGTGTGTATGAAAAGAGTGTGAGTAGTCTTATCGGATTCAGCGAATTTAAAGCGGCGACAAAAATTGTCTTTCGAATGAAGAGAAGTGAGAATGTGAGTAATGTAATAGTGGAGATGCCCTTGAAGTGCAAGGAAAAGATCGTATTTGATGGTAGAGTATATGTTGGATGGATGTCGTTTAAAGTGCGTGTATGGGAAAAAGTACCGAGATGCTTCGGATGCCTGGGGTACAACCACAGAGTGAACGATTGTAAGAATGAACGGGTATGCAAAAAGTGTGGCAAGCCCGGTCATGTGGAGGCTACCTGCAGGAACCCTGAGGAGTGCTCCAATTGCCGAGCCAAGGGTCTCCCCTGTAGGGGACATAGGGCCTCATCACCGGATTGCCCTGAGTATATTTGGCGATTGAATGTGTTGCGCACCCGTTGCAACAATGTCTGAAAGAATTATGAATATGAATGAAGTGTGCCTGGAGATCCTGCAGCTCAACTGCAACGGAGCGTATGGCGTCATGTTGGATCTGCACAAATATGTGCTAGACAACAGGGTACAGGTGTGCCTCCTTCAGGAGCCATACGTAGTTGCCGGAAAGGTGTGCGGTTTTGCTGCTGGATCTAGAGCGTATCTGAGTGAATCTGGAAAAGCGTGTGTAATTGTTATGGACGACTGTTACGAATGCATGGTTATGAATGAAACCAAATTGAATGATGGCTTGTGTGTATGGATGAAAGGCGAAATTGGCGAATTGTATGTGGCATCCCTGTACTGCAAGCCGAATGGTGAGATGAATGAATGTATTGAATTTCTGGATAGTGTATTAAGGATTGCTAGTGGTAAGAATGTGCTTGTCTGTATGGATGCGAACGCCTCCTCTGATCTGTGGTATAGTAAAACCTTGGGAAGAAGTTCTAGAACACTGAGCAGAGGGGAACGTTTAACTGACTGGATTTTGTGGAGGGACATGTCTGTGTTGAACGTGCCTTCGCCCATCTATACTTTTAGTGGGCCGAATGGCCAGAGTGACATAGACGTGTCCCTCTACAAAGGGAGTGAATGTATATTGGATTGGTGTGTGCATGATAGTGTGGGACTGAGTGATCATAATGTAATACGAATGAACATGAAAATGAATGTGAGATTGACTGAGACACAGGTGACTGAACTGAGAAAATGGAATGACAAAAAGTGTGATTGGGTAAAATATGAAAGTTTGATTGTGGCCTACGCCACCAGCTACGGGTACAACGAGTACTCGGGGCTTGGGGCGGAAGGCAAGATGAATATTATGAATGAATGGATTGAAAAAGCAAATGATGAATGTATGAAAAGAGCGAAAAAAACGAAAAAATAATAGAGTATTGTGGTGGAATGAATGCCTTGAGATTAAAAGAAAAGAAGTGCGTGTGAAGAGAAAAAAGTACCAGCGTGAAAGGAGAAGAACGGGTGATAATGAGAGAATGAAATGGAATGAATGGAAGACTAGTGCGAGAGAGTATAAGAAAATGATGAAGGAAGCGAAAGAGAATGACTGGCATGAATATGTGCGAAAAGAAGGTTCCAGGAATCCCTGGAACCATGTCTATAAGTTATGCATGGGTAAATTGAATAAATATGGCTTGGCTGGAATGATGAAAGATGGTGAATGTACGAGAACCTGGAAAGAAAGTGCGAATGTTCTTATGAATGAATTCTTCCCATCGGCAGACGGAGACCACCCGAGTGTCGAAGATGTCGATGTGGGAGATGCTGTGCATGAATATAGTATGGATGAAATAGGATGTGCGATCCGCAAAACCAAGCTGGGTAAATCCCCTGGTTTTGACGGCATCACGAATGTAATGTTGAAGCATGTGTTTAATGTTGTGCCTGAGTTTATGAAAGGATTGTTCGATTCATGTTTGAATGAAGGTGTGTTTCCGAAAGAATGGAAGAATGCTAGAGTGGTTGCGCTTTTGAAGAATGACTGTAAACCAAGATCTGACCCTGACTCATACAGACCAATTAGTCTGTTGAGCAGTATGGGTAAGATCTTGGAAAGAATGATGGTTGGCAGAATGTTGAATTGTATGAATGATAAATGGAATGAATGCCAGTATGGCTTTATGAAAGGTAAAAGTACAGAGGATGCCTGGTTGAAAATGAAGGACATTGTTAATGAAAGCGAGCACAAATATGTAGCCGGCATATTTGTAGACTTCAAAGGTGCTTTTAACAATGTCCTGTGGAGTGTTGCGCTTGACCGGCTAAGGAATGAATGTGGTTGCGAGAATGTCGATATGCGTATGTGGGTAAATTACTTTAGTGAGAGAAGAGCATGCATGTCTAATGGTATGGATGAAGTCGTGAAAGAGGTTGAGAAAGGTTGCCCGCAGGGATCCGTCTCTGGACCCCCTGTGTGGAACCTATGCATGAATGGCTTGTTGAACACTTTGAATGAACTGGGCGTGAAAGTGATTGCTTACGCGGATGATTTGGTTGTGTTTGTTGAAGGTGAGACTCGGAATGCATTGGAGGGACGAATGAGTGTGGTTATGGTACCCGTGTATGAATGGGGAAATAGCGTAGGTGTGAGTGTGAATGATAATAAAACTAAGTGTATGATTCTGAAGGGCAGCCTCCAAATGTTAAATCGTAGAGTGTATGTGGATGTGAGTGAAAATGAAGTAAGAATGCTTAAATTCGCTGAATCCTCTGAATATTTGGGCGTGCTTATGAGTGTCGATATGAAATTTAGAGTGCATGTGGATAGAATGAGAGATAAGGTACACAAAATTATGGGCATGCTGCGTAGAGTGCTGAGGAAAGAATGGGGACTGAAAAAATGTGTGATGCGAACGGTAATGAAAGCGATGATGGTGCCTGCGATAATGTATTGTGTAATTGTCTGGTATGAATTGTGTAAACTGAAAGGAGTGCGTGAGGAACTGAATAGATGTCAGCGAGTGTGCCTATATGCGTGTACCAGAGTGTGTCGAACGGTCTCCACGGCTGCGATGCAAATTATATTTGGCTCGCTGCCGTGGGATCTTGAATGTATGAAAAAAGCGAGTGAATGTAAAATAAGAAAAAGTATTAGTATGAATGAGTTTGATCTTTTAAATGACGATGACATGAATGATGAAATGAGTCTGACTGAGAGGAAGAAAGCTGTGACTGAGAGAGTGAATGACTTATGGCAAGAGAGATGGGATGCGTGTGATAAAGGAAGAGTGACGTATAAATGGATTAAAGATGTAAGATTTGTGAGTAAATGCAAAAAGTTTGACCCAGGCCTAAAGGTGACCTACCTGCTGACAGGGCACGGGAGTTTGAATGCCTTTCTTTTTTCAAGAAACTTAGCGGCCTCTCCCTCCTGTCCGTGTGGTCACGGAAACGAAGACTGGGTCCATGTACTGTGCGAGTGTGACATGTATGAAAGGTTTAGAGACTTGGATGGAATGAATGTTAAGGGAATGCGTGGCGACTGGGATGTAAGTGGTGTGCTGAGTAAAAAAGAATATTATGACTGTTTGTGTGAATTTGCTGAGCGTGCGTTTCGAATGAGAGCCTGGGCGATTGCGAATGGTTGAATGAAAGTGAGTCAGTATTTAGGTATGTGTGTGCCATGGTTTCTTCTCCCGGCTGATGCTACCCCCCGTCGCCTCTGGACCACTCAACAACATCGGCACTGTCGATTAGTGTTTGAACACTCAAGACTTTAACGCGGTAGTGACAGCTCGAGTGATGCGCCCCTTATTTATTTTTATTTATTTATTTTCTGGTTTATTTATTTATTTGTTTGTTAGTTTGTTTCTTGGTTTGTTTGTTTGTAAGTTTGTTTTTAATTTATTTTTTCCTTACAGCACACCCGCTCTTGGCGTCGTGGAATGGGACACGTCAAGGGTGGGGCTGTGTTTAACCGGCTGGAGAATAGTTAATCCGTATGTCACCGCGTGTCGTAAGAGGCGACTAAAGGAGACACTCTCCCTCACCCCTTCCCACAATCCTTTTTCCTTCTCCTGGGTGAGACTTCGGTCTGGAAACAGAACCTCCGCGTGGTCCCCGCTGGTAGTGTGCAAGGCCTGTCGATGCTAACTCTGATTTCTCAATCGGAGCTATCATTGCCAGTACTTGCACAACTAACTGTTTCTCCAATTTATTGGCACCCGTCTTCTTGCATTCCGGGCATAGTCTATCTTGAATAATATACAAGGAATTCAATGCTTTCGGAAGCGTTTTTCCAATCCCCTCTTGTCAGTGGTTGAAAGCTCATGATGCTGAGCGAGAAGCCTTTTTCCGTGCTTCGCTGAGTGAGTTGCAGATCTCAACTCGGGCGAGTACCTGCATAGTACTCTAGCGATTAGAAAGGTCGCGACCCCCATCCAAGGGTCCTGCTTGGGTTCGACTCGAGTGGGTTGGTAGACTGGAATACTGGTCGCTGCTGGCCAGGCAGTATCTTGGCTCTGTTATGACCGTAGGCGTGTCCGTGTTGGTATACCTGTATAGGTGGGCCCTGCACGTTAAACTCAAAAGGCGATGTCCCTATCTACTCTCAGTGTCGCTCGAGCTGTCGTACAGTATAGACGTGTTCTGTGTCGCTCCGTTTCGTTATTTATTTTGTTGTTAAATTGTTGTTATTTATTTATGAAAACTTGCAAAACTATTTATTAAGTGGCAAGGAACATTTTCGTAAAGTTTCGCGAAAATCGGAGAAGGCGCGCATGCGCAGGCAGTTTTTCGCATCCCCTAGATTCTAGGGATGCCCTACCGCGGGGGTATGGCCATATCTAAGTAGGGTATGGACCAGAGTGTTGTTTTGTGCCAAAAAACTTGTTTTATTAGTGTTTTTTCTGTTAAAAACTGTGTGCCGACGGAAAGTCTAGACGAGTCTAGACAAGAAGCCTGGTAATTTTCCGTGACGTCACACACACGCGTATGCACACCCGTTACCAGGCTTAAAGTGAATGTTAGACAATTTAGACCTTTTGATTTCCCTGTTCCGTTTTGTAAAGTGTCCCTTGAGCGTGTTGTGTGTGTAGACTCAAATTGTTTCTAAAGTGTACTGTTTATGTTTATTTAATTATTTATTTATTTATTTTGGACCTATGTACTGAAAAGGGTGGCAATGCCATCAAAAAAGCACAGAAGGGGCAAGGGTGGACGGGAGAGTGACGACGATAGTGCGTCACTAAGTGGGGAAAGCGCAGGTCATCAGCGCCGCGAGAATTCTCGATCCCCACTAAGGGGTAAAGACAATAAAGACAAAGTGATGAGAGCCCCTGATGCTCCATTGAGTGGTCGCGAGGCATACCTAAAACGTCATGTCAGCGACGAAAATGATAGCGAGAAAAAGAGGGAGAAAAAGAGAAAGACTGACAAGGGCCGTAAAGAGAGGCCAGCAAGCGGACAAGGTAATGAGGAGGAGGCCATGGACGTGGAGGCAAGTGTTGATGTGCTAAGTGTTATGAAGAATGCAAGTGTGATTGTGAATGATGTGCGTGATCTTGTGATGGGTGATAGTGGTTGTGCAAATGTTGCTGATGATGTTTTGTTTGGAGTAAATAAGTTGGATGAATGTATTAAAAAATTGGCCCTCGAGAACGCGATGCTGCGTGGAAGACTCGAGGAAAGAGATAGAATGAATGAATGTGTTGTAAAAATTACGGAAAGTGTGAGTGTGCTGTGCGATGTCTCCGAAAAAATGAATAAAAGTGTTGAAGGTGTGAATGAAGTGTGCGAGAATGCAAAGTCTGGTGTGAATGCTAGTGCAAAAAATGGGAGAAAAAGCTTTGCATTAGTAGTTAAAGGAATGAATGAAGAACTGAGTACGAAAGAAGTGAAAAGAAGAATGACTGAATCAGTTATGAATGATGTGGACGTGTGTGTGAGAGGAGTGAAGCCCGCTAGAGGTGGGGGGGTCGTCATAGAGGCGGCCACGGATAAAGACAGGGGCATTCTTGCCGCCTGCTCTTACTTCAAAGAGGCTGGGCTGTCTGTGGCGAGGCCCAGGACAATAAACCCTAGGGTCGTCATCTATGACGTCCCCGATAAGATGAGTGAGAATGAGTTATTAACAAGTGTGTATGAAAAGAGTGTGAGTAGTCTTATCGGATTCAGCGAATTTAAAGCGGCGACAAAAATTGTCTTTCGAATGAAGAGAAGTGAGAATGTGAGTAATGTAATAGTGGAGATGCCCTTGAAGTGCAAGGAAAAGATCGTATTTGATGGTAGAGTATATGTTGGATGGATGTCGTTTAAAGTGCGTGTATGGGAAAAAGTACCGAGATGCTTCGGATGCCTGGGGTACAACCACAGAGTGAACGATTGTAAGAATGAACGGGTATGCAAAAAGTGTGGCAAGCCCGGTCATGTGGAGGCTACCTGCAGGAACCCTGAGGAGTGCTCCAATTGCCGAGCCAAGGGTCTCCCCTGTAGGGGACATAGGGCCTCATCACCGGATTGCCCTGAGTATATTTGGCGATTGAATGTGTTGCGCACCCGTTGCAACAATGTCTGAAAGAATTATGAATATGAATGAAGTGTGCCTGGAGATCCTGCAGCTCAACTGCAACGGAGCGTATGGCGTCATGTTGGATCTGCACAAATATGTGCTAGACAACAGGGTACAGGTGTGCCTCCTTCAGGAGCCATACGTAGTTGCCGGAAAGGTGTGCGGTTTTGCTGCTGGATCTAGAGCGTATCTGAGTGAATCTGGAAAAGCGTGTGTAATTGTTATGGACGACTGTTACGAATGCATGGTTATGAATGAAACCAAATTGAATGATGGCTTGTGTGTATGGATGAAAGGCGAAATTGGCGAATTGTATGTGGCATCCCTGTACTGCAAGCCGAATGGTGAGATGAATGAATGTATTGAATTTCTGGATAGTGTATTAAGGATTGCTAGTGGTAAGAATGTGCTTGTCTGTATGGATGCGAACGCCTCCTCTGATCTGTGGTATAGTAAAACCTTGGGAAGAAGTTCTAGAACACTGAGCAGAGGGGAACGTTTAACTGACTGGATTTTGTGGAGGGACATGTCTGTGTTGAACGTGCCTTCGCCCATCTATACTTTTAGTGGGCCGAATGGCCAGAGTGACATAGACGTGTCCCTCTACAAAGGGAGTGAATGTATATTGGATTGGTGTGTGCATGATAGTGTGGGACTGAGTGATCATAATGTAATACGAATGAACATGAAAATGAATGTGAGATTGACTGAGACACAGGTGACTGAACTGAGAAAATGGAATGACAAAAAGTGTGATTGGGTAAAATATGAAAGTTTGATTGTGGCCTACGCCACCAGCTACGGGTACAACGAGTACTCGGGGCTTGGGGCGGAAGGCAAGATGAATATTATGAATGAATGGATTGAAAAAGCAAATGATGAATGTATGAAAAGAGCGAAAAAACGAAAAAATAATAGAGTATTGTGGTGGAATGAATGCCTTGAGATTAAAAGAAAAGAAGTGCGTGTGAAGAGAAAAAAGTACCAGCGTGAAAGGAGAAGAACGGGTGATAATGAGAGAATGAAATGGAATGAATGGAAGACTAGTGCGAGAGAGTATAAGAAAATGATGAAGGAAGCGAAAGAGAATGACTGGCATGAATATGTGCGAAAAGAAGGTTCCAGGAATCCCTGGAACCATGTCTATAAGTTATGCATGGGTAAATTGAATAAATATGGCTTGGCTGGAATGATGAAAGATGGTGAATGTACGAGAACCTGGAAAGAAAGTGCGAATGTTCTTATGAATGAATTCTTCCCATCGGCAGACGGAGACCACCCGAGTGTCGAAGATGTCGATGTGGGAGATGCTGTGCATGAATATAGTATGGATGAAATAGGATGTGCGATCCGCAAAACCAAGCTGGGTAAATCCCCTGGTTTTGACGGCATCACGAATGTAATGTTGAAGCATGTGTTTAATGTTGTGCCTGAGTTTATGAAAGGATTGTTCGATTCATGTTTGAATGAAGGTGTGTTTCCGAAAGAATGGAAGAATGCTAGAGTGGTTGCGCTTTTGAAGAATGACTGTAAACCAAGATCTGACCCTGACTCATACAGACCAATTAGTCTGTTGAGCAGTATGGGTAAGATCTTGGAAAGAATGATGGTTGGCAGAATGTTGAATTGTATGAATGATAAATGGAATGAATGCCAGTATGGCTTTATGAAAGGTAAAAGTACAGAGGATGCCTGGTTGAAAATGAAGGACATTGTTAATGAAAGCGAGCACAAATATGTAGCCGGCATATTTGTAGACTTCAAAGGTGCTTTTAACAATGTCCTGTGGAGTGTTGCGCTTGACCGGCTAAGGAATGAATGTGGTTGCGAGAATGTCGATATGCGTATGTGGGTAAATTACTTTAGTGAGAGAAGAGCATGCATGTCTAATGGTATGGATGAAGTCGTGAAAGAGGTTGAGAAAGGTTGCCCGCAGGGATCCGTCTCTGGACCCCCTGTGTGGAAACCTATGCATGAATGGCTTGTTGAACACTTTGAATGAACTGGGCGTGAAAGTGATTGCTTACGCGGATGATTTGGTTGTGTTTGTTGAAGGTGAGACTCGGAATGCATTGGAGGGACGAATGAGTGTGGTTATGGTACCCGTGTATGAATGGGGAAATAGCGTAGGTGTGAGTGTGAATGATAATAAAACTAAGTGTATGATTCTGAAGGGCAGCCTCCAAATGTTAAATCGTAGAGTGTATGTGGATGTGAGTGAAAATGAAGTAAGAATGCTTAAATTCGCTGAATCCTCTGAATATTTGGGCGTGCTTATGAGTGTCGATATGAAATTTAGAGTGCATGTGGATAGAATGAGAGATAAGGTACACAAAATTATGGGCATGCTGCGTAGAGTGCTGAGGAAAGAATGGGGACTGAAAAAATGTGTGATGCGAACGGTAATGAAAGCGATGATGGTGCCTGCGATAATGTATTGTGTAATTGTCTGGTATGAATTGTGTAAACTGAAAGGAGTGCGTGAGGAACTGAATAGATGTCAGCGAGTGTGCCTATATGCGTGTACCAGAGTGTGTCGAACGGTCTCCACGGCTGCGATGCAAATTATATTTGGCTCGCTGCCGTGGGATCTTGAATGTATGAAAAAAGCGAGTGAATGTAAAATAAGAAAAAGTATTAGTATGAATGAGTTTGATCTTTTAAATGACGATGACATGAATGATGAAATGAGTCTGACTGAGAGGAAGAAAGCTGTGACTGAGAGAGTGAATGACTTATGGCAAGAGAGATGGGATGCGTGTGATAAAGGAAGAGTGACGTATAAATGGATTAAAGATGTAAGATTTGTGAGTAAATGCAAAAAGTTTGACCCAGGCCTAAAGGTGACCTACCTGCTGACAGGGCACGGGAGTTTGAATGCCTTTCTTTTTTCAAGAAACTTAGCGGCCTCTCCCTCCTGTCCGTGTGGTCACGGAAACGAAGACTGGGTCCATGTACTGTGCGAGTGTGACATGTATGAAAGGTTTAGAGACTTGGATGGAATGAATGTTAAGGGAATGCGTGGCGACTGGGATGTAAGTGGTGTGCTGAGTAAAAAAGAATATTATGACTGTTTGTGTGAATTTGCTGAGCGTGCGTTTCGAATGAGAGCCTGGGCGATTGCGAATGGTTGAATGAAAGTGAGTCAGTATTTAGGTATGTGTGTGCCATGGTTTCTTCTCCCGGCTGATGCTACCCCCCGTCGCCTCTGGACCACTCAACAACATCGGCACTGTCGATTAGTGTTTGAACACTCAAGACTTTAACGCGGTAGTGACAGCTCGAGTGATGCGCCCCTTATTTATTTTTATTTATTTATTTTGTGGTTTATTTATTTATTTGTTTGTTAGTTTGTTTCTTGGTTTGTTTGTTTGTAAGTTTGTTTTTAATTTATTTTTTCCTTACAGCACACCCGCTCTTGGCGTCGTGGAATGGGACACGTCAAGGGTGGGGCTGTGTTTAACCGGCTGGAGAATAGTTAATCCGTATGTCACCGCGTGTCGTAAGAGGCGACTAAAGGAGACACTCTCCCTCACCCCTTCCCACAATCCTTTTTCCTTCTCCTGGGTGAGACTTCGGTCTGGAAACAGAACCTCCGCGTGGTCCCCGCTGGTAGTGTGCAAGGCCTGTCGATGCTAACTCTGATTTCTCAATCGGAGCTATCATTGCCAGTACTTGCACAACTAACTGTTTCTCCAATTTATTGGCACCCGTCTTCTTGCATTCCGGGCATAGTCTATCTTGAATAATATACAAGGAATTCAATGCTTTCGGAAGCGTTTTTCCAATCCCCTCTTGTCAGTGGTTGAAAGCTCATGATGCTGAGCGAGAAGCCTTTTTCCGTGCTTCGCTGAGTGAGTTGCAGATCTCAACTCGGGCGAGTACCTGCATAGTACTCTAGCGATTAGAAAGGTCGCGACCCCCATCCAAGGGTCCTGCTTGGGTTCGACTCGAGTGGGTTGGTAGACTGGAATACTGGTCGCTGCTGGCCAGGCAGTATCTTGGCTCTGTTATGACCGTAGGCGTGTCCGTGTTGGTATACCTGTATAGGTGGGCCCTGCACGTTAAACTCAAAAGGCGATGTCCCTATCTACTTAGTCTCGCCCGAACAGCCGAGTTGAACGGACGTGTTTTGTCAGTGCGCTCGCGCGGTTTAAATTTCTGGCATTAGCCCCCACTTTGCGTTTTTGTTTTTCTTTCTTTCGTGTTTTAGTTTTGTTCGCGTTTTGTTGTTTTCTTTCTTTTACAAGTGCTTTGTTTGGTTTTAGTGTTTAGTGTTTAGTGTTTTGTGTTTTTGTGCCGCCCGCTCCTCCAATGGAGGGAGGGGGTGCAGTGGAGATGGGGAAAATCCCATCTCAGAAGACAGCCACACCTGCTAGTAACAATGGCACCACAGGGCAGGTAGAAAAACCTGTCGAAACCTGCTCAGACTGGTCGACGCTGCAAGTGGACGAGGAGGGGAAGGATGGCCACACGCAGGTATTCCTCCGTCCCGCCGACAAGAACAAGAAAGGTAAGCGTAAGCGCATTTCTACCTCGCGGAGGGGGGGGAAGGCTGACGATGCGGGTGGCATCCCCCTTCCCTCCTCATCCGACGAGGACGGTTTTATAAGTAGTGGTGGTGGTAGTGGGGGGCATGTCGTCAAGACTGTAAAAACGGACGCACCTCAAGCAGTTGAAGGGTCAACACTGAACCCCTCTTTTACCTTGGAGGCTCTCCGCACTCGTGCGACAATGACGGAGAATGCGATGACGTCATACTGCTTAAGCGAGGCCAGTGGCATCACGCGAAAGCAAATGGGCGTCATTTTAGGGAGGATGAGGGAGCTGGGAGGAATCATTTCCGAACTCCTGCTCCAGAACTCATTCCTGGAAGGGCGCGTCTGTGAGCTGAAAAGGGGCACACAGGTAAACAAAGGTGTGGCGCCTCCTGCGAAGTCCTACGCCGGTGCCGCTGCGAGTGTCCCGCGGTGCGGTGGAGGGGGAAGCATACCTGTGCCGCGCCCCAGAAAAGAAGGATGCGCGCGCACGGAGGGTACATCCTGCGCCACCGCACCTGCTTCCGTAGCGGCGTCGGGAGAGTCGACTGCAGCGCTCACACATGAAGGTGACTTCACAACTGTGACGCGTCACAAAGGGAAAGGCAACAGGGGTGCTGAGAAGAGCCGCGAAGGGAACGCTGCAAAGCCTCTCCCACCAGCGGTTCTTATAACCCCTGGCCCCTCCCTAGTCAATGCGACGAGTGAGGAGATTAAAAAGATCCTCGTCTCCACTTTCAATCCAATTAATGAGGGGGTACAGGTGTGTGGGCTGCGAAGAATGGGCGCAGTCGGTTTCATTATCGAAACAAAAACCGATGTGGATGCTGCAAAAATTCTGAGTAGCCCCACACTTGCCAAAAAAGATCTGGGAACTTCCCTCCTTGAGAAGCGAAACCCGGAAGTGGTGGTGCGGGGCGTCGATCCCGGTCTGGAGGCGAACGAGGTGGTGAGCGCGATACACACCCTGAATCGCGACCTTCTGATGGACCCCACCTTGGAGGACTTTAGTGCAAATTTCAAACCGCGCTACAAGATGGGGCCCAGAGACGGTGATTCTGTGTCGTGGGTGGTCTCGCTCTCCCCCCCTCTGCACTCTGTTCTCTGCAAAGAGGGTAGAGTGTACGTTGGTTGGAATCGATGCCCCGTACACAGCCACACGCGTGTCATGCGGTGCTATCGTTGCCTGGGTTTTGGCCACACCCAAAAAAACTGCTCCCGAAAGGAGGACACATGTGGGCATTGTGCTGAGGATGGTCACCGTGCTGCACTCTGCGCAAAGAAAAAGAGTGGTGCCACCCCCGTCTGCGTTAACTGCAAACGGGATGGCAAGCGGTGTCAGCACGACACCATGAGCACAGACTGCCCGCGAGCCAGGGCAGCTCGCGACCGTCTCATCAGCAGCACAAAGACAGTAACTGACAATGGACAATAAAGCCAAACACAGACAGACAGACAGAGCACGTACCCACACAATACCCCGCGAAACGCTTCCTGCCTCCCCGCTGCGGATCGTGCAGCTGAATATGGGTAATGGCAGACTGGTGTCGCCGCAACTGAGCAACCTTATCCGCAGAGAGCACATTGATTTGGCATTGGTTCAGGAGCCATACACCACAGTGAGTGGTGACCTTGCCGGACTTGGCTCACAAATAAGACGGACAACAATCAGTGGTTGCAGCTCACCGAGGTGTGCTATTCTGGCGTTTAACCCCAGAACGAGCATCACTCAACTCGGTCACTTGTGTAGTCAGCACGTGGTCTGCGTGGAGGTGCACAGCCCAGCTGTGACATTTTACGCGATCACTGCGTACTTTCAGTACTCGGAGCCAACCTCGAAGCACCTGGAACAACTCACACGCATCATGCATGCGTTGAGGGGCAAGAATGTGCTAATCTGTGCAGACGTTAATGCCAAGTCGACCCTCTGGGGATCGCCTGCCACTTGTGACAGGGGTGAACTAGTGGAGGACTTCATTGCCGCCTGCGGACTGCACATTCTAAATGTGGGAGATGAGCCCACCTTTAGGAGTTCGAGGGGGGCCTCGAGTATTGATATTACACTCGTGACCGATGGGCTGCTGCCACTGGCGACAGACTGGCACGTACGAACTGACGAAACGACTAGTGACCACGCCCTGATCGATTTTAAAATCGAGACGGGACGGATCACAAGAACAAGAACAGAACAAACAGAGCCACGTCCGACAAGGTATAATGTCCGGAGGGTCAGGATGGGTGTGTTTCAGCGAGTCCTTGTAGACGAGCTGAATCACATCCCTGATTTTTCCCTTGACACTCTGGTCGAGGTAGAGCGCCTGACCTGTGGCATAACAATGGCTCTCCAAAAGGCATGCAAAGAATCCATGCCTAGGAAAAGGTGGCTCGGCAAACCCCACCCCTGGTGGACAGAGGAACTGACGCTACTCAAACGCGATGTTTTGCGTTTGAGAAGAATCTACCAGGGGGCACGACCCGAGCGTCGGGTGGAGAGGCGAGAAGCGTACATCCGAAAGAAGGATGAATTTCGAAAAAAGGCCAGACGCGCTAACCGACAATCATGGCGTGATTTCGTTACTGATGTCGGTAATCGCGAACCTTGGGGTATCGTGTACAAGACTGCGACGAACAAACTGCGTACAGAGACCATTTTCAACACAGTTAGGAATGAGAACGGAGAGGCCGTCACTTCCATGTCCGAGGGGGCAGAGCTCTTTTTAAAAGCTTATGTCCCAGTCAACGAAGGAGAAGTGACCAACGGAGGGCAATACCCTGCTGTTGAGCCAGAAGCAGACGAAACACCGTTCACTGAGGGGGAGGCTTGGTGTATTATTCGCCAGCTCACTGTGGGCAAAGCTCCTGGTCTCGATGATATCGAGGTCCAGGCAGTCAAGCTTGCGTGGCCTTGGCTGGAGTCCCCATTCCTCCGTCTAGTGAACGCGTGTCTGCGGCTCGGTCACTTCCCGAAGGACTGGAAGAGGGGCAACCTCCGTCTCATTCTTAAAGGACATGACAAGGACCCTACCGAAGTGCGATCGTACAGACCGGTATGTTTACTCCCGGTACTTGGTAAAATCTTTGAGCGCCTTCTGCTGGGAAGGTTGAGAAGAACTGCCCTCGGGCCGGGAAAACTGTCATCACAACAGTTCGGCTTTGTAAAGGGCAGTTCGTGTGAGGACGCCATAGTGGAACTCCGGAGGATTGTTGCCGAAAAGAGGGAAAGGTACGTCCTAGCCCTACTTTTCGACATCACAGGCGCCTTCGACAACATCAGATGGCCATTGGCACTCCACGGGTTAGCCAAAAGAGGCTGTCCGAGGAACCTTCTGACGGTCATGGAAAGTTTCTTTCGGGAAAGATACATGACCCTCTCCTGGAATGGGGGCTCTATGACTCGCGCATCTTCCAAGGGATGCCCACAAGGCTCTGTACTTGGACCCTGCGCGTGGAACATTGCCTTTGATGGCCTCCTGGAGACTCTCGAGGGACTACTCGGCAAGTCGTTCACGGTTTACGCGGACGACTTGACGGTAGTCGTTGCTGGGGACTCCAGGAGGGCTCTACAGGAGTGTGCTCAGACGGTTGTCGATACAGTCTCTGGCTGGTGTGAGACTAATGGCCTCCAGTTGTCGAAGACCAAAACGGAGATGGTGTACCTTAAATTCAACCCCCCCCACAACAGAAGGCAATCAGGGAAGTACCGGGAGTACAGATACCCCTCTGACGAAAGCAGAAGAGCACCTGTCGTCAAGCTGGATGGCAAGTCGATTGCGCTCAAGAAGAGTGTCAAGCTACTTGGTGTCCATATTGACGACGGTCTCAAGGTAACGACTCACTGCACAAAAACAGCGGACAAATTGAAAAAATTAATGGCAGCCATCCGCGGTGCGGCGCCCAGCAGGTGGGGATTGGACTTCCGTACACTTAAACTGGTGTACGGGGGTCTATTCCCTTCCATCGCGGGGTATGCCGCGGGCGGATGGGCCGACCTAGCGACTGAAACGGACATACGCAAACTACGTACTGCACAAAGACAGGCACTGCTGATGATGACAAGGGCCTACGCGACGGCATCCGGGAGCGCGCTGTGCGTGCTTGCGGGAGTCATACCCGTGGACTTACTCCTTCGGGAAAGGGTGGCGATGCACCGTGTGAGGAAGCGCTGGAGCTTCCGCCATGGTGACTTGGAGATTGAGGGTCAGAACATCGACCGGAGTGCGAGGACAAAGGTGAGAAGGGAGACGATGAGACTCTGGCAAGAGGTGTGGTCTGGCGACGCGGTCGGAAGGATAACGCACCTATGGTTCCCGGACGTCCAGCGTCGCTTAAACAGCGCATGGATCTCCCCGGGGTACCACACATCGCAACTCCTAACCGGTCACGGGGACTTCTCGGCCAAATTATGGCGGTTCAGTCTGGGTGACGGGCCGGAGTGTTTGTGTGGTGCCGCGGAGGAAAACATGGTGCATGTCCTCACGGCGTGCCCGCTTCACACCACAGAGCGCGAAAAGCTCAAGGTCGGAATAGGGGAGGAAATAAACTGGCCAGCCTCAGTGGAGCGCATGACCAATCGTGGTGGGTTCAGGCATCTGGAGTCCTTCGCTCGACAGGTGATCGACAAAAAGGAGGAACGTTGGCGCGGATAAGACGGTGGGAGAAGTACTCTACGGCAATAAGACCCTCAACAAGGGTCCGGCCAACAGAGACAATCTCCCCCCTTCTACTCCATACACACTTCCACAGCACTTGACCTCCACAATGGTCCGGCAAATGGAAGGAAAGCACACGCAATATTCTGCCCGCGCCAGACCTGCTAAAAGGGTCAAGCGGGCAAGAATTATGCACTGTGTGCTGTACACAATGTGTTCTGGGTTCTCTTGGTGGTGGTCTGCATTACAGGGTTAGGATGGTGGAAGAAACACTCTACGGCAATAAGACCCTCAACAAGGGTCCGGCCAACAGAGACAATCTCCCCCATTCTACTCCATACACACTTCCACAGCACTCGACCCCCACAATGGTCCGGCAAATGGAAGGAAAGCACACGCAATATTCTGCCCGCGCCAGACCTGCTAAAAGGGTCAAGCGGGCAAGAATTATGCACCTTTGTGCTGTCCACAGTATTTTTTTTTTTTTTTTTTTTTTTTTTTTTTTTTTTTTTTTTTTTTTTTTTTTTTTTTTTTTTCAGGCCTACCACGACATCGGTGAGCGGAGCTTAGCTCGGAGACGGAACCTCCACGAGGTCCCCGCTGGGTACTTCGCCGTCCCCCTTCCCTCTAATCTCTTCGGATTTTATTGGGGCGAGGGACGGCGATGCTAACCGTCTCCTCCTGGAAGGGCGCTCGGTCTTTTAACGTCGTTTTGGCTCAAAAGCCTTACAACGACAATTTTTCCATCCTCGCCCCCTCCGGAGCATCGGCATTGAGGAAGTTCGCCTAATCAATGTCGTTTCTCTATGTCGTGTAGTGATTTCGCTGAAAAGTAGATTGCTTTTTAACACCGGGAGTATAGTCCTTAAGGACCTAGGTATCCCTGCCGACCCAGTCGGCACAGCGCAATTCTGTCCCTATCTACTCAGTGTCGCTCGAGCTGTCGTACAGTATAGACGTGTTCTGTGTCGCTCCGTTTCGTTTATTTATTTTGTTGTTAATTATTGTTATTTATTTATGAAAACTTGCAAAAGTATTTATTAAGTGGCAAGGAACATTTTCGTAAAGTTTTGCGAAAATCGGAGAAAGCGCGCATGCGCAGGCAGTTTTTCGCATCCCCTAGATTCTAGGGATGCCCTACCGCGGAGGTATGGCCATATCTAAGTAGGGTATGGACCAGAGTGTTGTTTTGTGCCAAAAAACTTGTTTAATTTGTGTTATTTTTAATAAAAACTGAGTGCCGACGGAAAGTCTAGACGAGTCTAGACAAACAGCCTGGTAATTTTCCGTGACGTCACACACACGCGGATGAACACCCGTTACCAGGCTTAAAGTGAATTTTAGACAATTTAGACCTTTCGATTTCCCTGTTCCGTTTTGTAAAGTGTTCCTTGAGCGTGTTGTGTGTGCAGACTCAAATTGTTTCTAAAGTGTACTGTTTATGTTTATTTAATTATTTATTTATTTATTTTGGACCTGTGTACTGAAGAGGGTGGCAATGCCATCAAAAAAGCACAGAAGGGGCAAGGGTGGACGGGGGAGTGACGACGATAGTGCGTCACTAAGTGAGGAAAGCGCAGGTCATCAGCGCCGCGAGAATTCTCGCTCCCCACTAAGGGGTAAAGACAATAAAGACAATGTGATGAGAGCCCCTGATGCTCCATTGAGTGGTCGCGAGGCATACCTTAAACGTCATGTCAGCGACGAAAATGATAGCGAGAAAAAGAGGGAGAAAAAGAGAAAGACTGACAAGGGCCGTAAAGAGAGGCCAGCAAGCGGACGAGGTAATGAGGAGGAGGCCATGGACGTGGAGGCAAGTGTTGATGTGCTAAGTGTTATGAAGAATGCAAGTGTGATTGTGAATGATGTGCGTGATCTTGTGATGGGTGATAGTGGTTGTGCAAATGTTGCTGATGATGTTCTGTTTGGAGTAAATAAGTTGGATGAATGTATTAAAAAATTGGCCCTCGAGAACGCGATGCTGCGTGGAAGACTCGAGGAAAGAGATAGAATGAATGAATGTGTTGTAAAAATTACGGAAAGTGTGAGTGTGCTGTGCGATGTCTCCGAAAAAATGAATAAAAGTGTTGAAGGTGTGAATGAAGTGTGCGAGAATGCAAAGTCTGGTGTGAATGCTAGTGCAAAAAATGGGAGAAAAAGCTTTGCATTAGTAGTTAAAGGAATGAATGAAGAACTGAGTACGAAAGAAGTGAAAAGAAGAATGACTGAATCAGTTATGAATGATGTGGACGTGTGTGTGAGAGGAGTGAAGCCCGCTAGAGGTGGGGGGGTCGTCATAGAGACGGCCACGGATAAAGACAGGGGCATTCTTGCCGCCTGCTCTTACTTCAAAGAGGCTGGGCTGTCTGTGGCGAGGCCCAGGACAATAAACCCTAGGGTCGTCATCTATGACGTCCCCGATAAGATGAGTGAGAATGAGTTATTAACAAGTGTGTATGAAAAGAGTGTGAGTAGTCTTATCGAATTCAGCGAATTTAAAGCGGCGACAAAAATTGTCTTTCGAATGAAGAGAAGTGAGAATGTGAGTAATGTAATAGTGGAGATGCCCTTGAAGTGCAAGGAAAAGGTCGTATTTGATGGTAGAGTATATGTTGGATGGATGTCGTTTAAAGTGCGTGTATGGGAAAAAGTACCGAGATGCTTCGGATGCCTGGGGTACAACCACAGAGTGAATGAATGTAAGAATGAACGGGTGTGCAAAAAGTGTGGCAAACCCGGTCACGTAGAGGCTTCCTGCAGGAACCGCGAGGAATGTTCTAATTGCCGTGCCAAGGGCCTCCCCTGTGGGGGGCATAGGGCCTCATCTCCGGACTGCCCCGAATATGTATGGCGTCTGAATGTGTTGCGCACCCGTTGCAATAATGGCTGAACAAAATATGAATGCGAAAGAAGTGTGCCTGGAGATCCTGCAGCTCAACTGCAACGGAGCGTATGGCGTCATGTTGGATCTGCACAAGTACGTGCTAGATAACAAGGTGCAGGTGTGCCTCCTTCAGGAGCCATACGTAGTTGCCGGAAAGGTGTGCGGTTTTGCTGCTGGATCTAGAGCGTATCTGAGTGAATCTGGAAAAGCGTGTGTAATTGTTATGGACGACTGTTACGAATGCATGGTTATGAATGAAACCAAATTGAATGATGGCTTGTGTGTATGGATGAAAGGCGAAATTGGCGAATTGTATGTGGCATCCCTGTACTGCAAGCCGAATGGTGAGATGAATGAATGTATTGAATTTCTGGATAGTGTATTAAGGATTGCTAGCGGTAAGAATGTGCTTGTCTGTATGGATGCGAACGCCTCCTCTGATCTGTGGTATAGTAAAACCTTGGGAAGAAGTTCTAGAACACTGAGCAGAGGGGAACGTTTAACTGACTGGATTTTGTGGAGGGACATGTCTGTGTTGAACGTGCCTTCGCCCATCTATACTTTTAGTGGGCCGAATGGCCAGAGTGACATAGACGTCTCCCTCTACAAAGGGAGTGAATGTATATTGGATTGGTGTGTGCATGATAGTGTGGGACTGAGTGATCATAATGTAATACGAATGAACATGAAAATGAATGTGAGATTGACTGAGACACAAGTGACTGAACTGAGAAAATGGAATGACAAAAAGTGTGATTGGGTAAAATATGAAAGTTTGATTGTGGCCTACGCCACCAGCTACGGGTACAACGAGTACTCGGGGCTTGGGGCGGAAGGCAAGATGAATATTATGAATGAATGGATTGAAAAAGCGAATGATGAATGTATGAAAAGAGCGAGAAAACGCAAAAATAATAGAGTATTGTGGTGGAATGAATGCCTTGAGATTAAAAGAAAAGAAGTGCGTGTGAAGAGAAAAAAATATCAGCGTGAAAGGAGAAGGACGGGTGATAATGAGAGAATGAGATGGAATGAATGGAAGACTAGTGCGAGAGAGTATAAGAAAATGATGAAAGAAGCGAAAGAGAATGACTGGCATGAATATGTGCGAAAAGAGGGTTCCAGGAATCCCTGGAACCATGTCTACAAGTTATGCATGGGTAAATTGAATAAATACGGACTGGCTGGAATGATGAAAGATAATGAATGTACGAGAACTTGGAAAGAAAGTGCGAATGTTCTTATGAATGAATTCTTCCCATCGGCAGACGGAGACCACCCGAATGTCGAAGATGTCGATGTGGGAGATGCTGTGCATGAATATAGTATGGATGAAATAGGATGTGCGATCCGCAAAACCAAGCTGGGTAAATCCCCTGGTTTTGACGGCATCACGAATGTAATGTTGAAGCATGTGTTTAATGTTGTGCCTGAGTTTATGAAAGGATTGTTCGATTCATGTTTGAATGAAGGTGTGTTTCCGAAAGAATGGAAGAATGCTAGAGTGGTTGCGCTTTTGAAGAATGACTGTAAACCAAGATCTGACCCTGACTCATACAGACCAATTAGTCTGTTGAGCAGTATGGGTAAGATCTTGGAAAGAATGATGGTTGGCAGAATGTTGAATTGTATGAATGATAAATGGAATGAATGCCAGTATGGCTTTATGAAAGGTAAAAGTACAGAGGATGCCTGGTTGAAAATGAAGGACATTGTTAATGAAAGCGAGCACAAATATGTAGCCGGCATATTTGTAGACTTCAAAGGTGCTTTTAACAATGTCCTGTGGAGTGTTGCGCTTGACCGGCTAAGGAATGAATGTGGTTGCGAGAATGTCGATATGCGTATGTGGGTAAATTACTTTAGTGAGAGAAGAGCATGCATGTCTAATGGTATGGATGAAGTCGTGAAAGAGGTTGAGAAAGGTTGCCCGCAGGGATCCGTCTCTGGACCCCCTGTGTGGAACCTATGCATGAATGGCTTGTTGAACACTTTGAATGAACTGGGCGTGAAAGTGATTGCTTACGCGGATGATTTGGTTGTGTTTGTTGAAGGTGAGACTCGGAATGCATTGGAGGGACGAATGAGTGTGGTTATGGTACCCGTGTATGAATGGGGAAATAGCGTAGGTGTGAGTGTGAATGATAATAAAACTAAGTGTATGATTCTGAAGGGCAGTCTCCAAATGTTAAATCGTAGAGTGTATGTGGATGTGAGTGAAAATGAAGTAAGAATGCTTAAATTCGCTGAATCCTCTGAATATTTGGGCGTGCTTATGAGTGTCGATATGAAATTTAGAGTGCATGTGGATAGAATGAGAGATAAGGTACACAAAATTATGGGCATGCTGCGTAGAGTGCTGAGGAAAGAATGGGGACTGAAAAAATGTGTGATGCGAACGGTAATGAAAGCGATGATGGTGCCTGCGATAATGTATTGTGTAATTGTCTGGTATGAATTGTGTAAACTGAAAGGAGTGCGTGAGGAACTGAATAGATGTCAGCGAGTGTGCCTATATGCGTGTACCAGAGTGTGTCGAACGGTCTCCACGGCTGCGATGCAGATTATATTTGGCTCGCTGCCGTGGGATCTTGAATGTATGAAAAAAGCGAGTGAATGTAAAATAAGAAAAAGTATTAGTATGAATGAGTTTGATCTTTTAAATGACGATGACATGAATGATGAAATGAGTCTGACTGAGAGGAAGAAAGCTGTGACTGAGAGAGTGAATGATTTATGGCAAGAGAGATGGGATGCGTGTGATAAAGGAAGAGTGACGTATAAATGGATTAAAGATGTAAGATTTGTGAGTAAATGCAAAAAGTTTGACCCAGGCCTAAAGGTGACCTACCTGCTGACAGGGCACGGGAGTTTGAATGCCTTTCTTTTTTCAAGAAACTTAGCGGCCTCTCCCTCCTGTCCGTGTGGTCACGGAAACGAAGACTGGGTCCATGTACTGTGCGAGTGTGACATATATGAAAGGTTTAGAGACTTGGATGGAATGAATGTTAAGGGAATGCGTGGCAACTGGGATGTAAGTGGTGTGCTGAGTAAAAAAGAATATTATGACTGTTTGTGTGAATTTGCTGAGCGTGCGTTTCGAATGAGAGCCTGGGCGATTGCGAATGGTTGAATGAAAGTGAGTCAGTATTTAGGTATGTGTGTGCCATGGTTTCTTCTCCCGGCTGCTGCTACCCCCCGCCGCCTCTGGACCGCTCAACAACATCGGCACTGTCGATTAGTGTTTGAACACTCAAGACTTTAACGCGGTAGTGACAGCTCGAGTGATGCGCCCCTTATTTATTTTTATTTATTTATTTTGTGGTTTATTTATTTATTTGTTTGTTAGTTTGTTTCTTGGTTTGTTTGTTTGTAAGTTTGTTTTTAATTTATTTTTTCCTTACAGCACACCCGCTCTTGGCGTCGTGGAATGGGACACGTCAAGGGTGGGGCTGTGTTTAACCGGCTGGAGAATAGTTAATCCGTATGTCACCGCGTGTCGTAAGAGGCGACTAAAGGAGACACTCTCCCTCACCCCTTCCCACAATCCTTTTTCCTTCTCCTGGGTGAGACTTCGGTCTGGAAACAGAACCTCCGCGTGGTCCCCGCTGGTAGTGTGCAAGGCCTGTCGATGCTAACTCTGATTTCTCAATCGGAGCTATCATTGCCAGTACTTGCACAACTAACTGTTTCTCCAATTTATTGGCACCCGTCTTCTTGCATTCCGGGCATAGTCTATCTTGAATAATACAAGGAATTCAATGCTTTCGGAAGCGTTTTTCCAATCCCCTCTTGTCAGTGGTTGAAAGCTCATGATGCTGAGCGAGAAGCCTTTTTCCGTGCTTCGCTGAGTGAGTTGCAGATCTCAACTCGGGCGAGTACCTGCATAGTACTCTAGCGATTAGAAAGGTCGCGACCCCCATCCAAGGGTCCTGCTTGGGTTCGACTCGAGTGGGTTGGTAGACTGGAATACTGGTCGCTGCTGGCCAGGCAGTATCTTGGCTCTGTTATGACCGTAGGCGTGTCCGTGTTGGTATACCTGTATAGGTGGGCCCTGCACGTTAAACTCAAAAGGCGATGTCCCTATCTACTTCTCTGGCTGGTCTACTAGCGGGGGCTACCGACCTTTTGAACGTGGTAGCCCTACTTGCAATGATGATCTTACTGGACGTAAGGAGCATGCTCTTAAAAGTTCCGGTTAAGTGACTCTGTAGACCAGGGGCATGCTCATGCTACAGAGCGCGTCCGTGGGTTGTGGATAACGGAATGCATTCCTCGTGAATGTATCTGCTTTATGCAGACGCGAACAAGAGCAAAAAAAAAAACAAAAAAAAAAAAAAAAAAAAAAAAAAAAAAATATAAGATGTTGCCTAAGGGGCGTCACAGTTACTGTGATGCCCCTTTTTGCTTTAAGAGCTTTGCAAATGGGAACTAAGCATGCAAAGGTATAATTCTTTAATAGAATATATAATAATTATAGTAATTGGGGCGCCCATGGCTCTTAGCTGTGGGTGCCCCAAATTGCTGTAAAAATTTTTTGAGCACCACTAAGGGGCAAGTGTGTGCAAAAATAGCTATATTGCTATTATCTTATTTTATTGCAATAATAATGGGGCGCCCATGGCTTCTGGCTGTGGGTGCCCCAAATTGCTGTAAAAATTTTTGAGCAATCACTAAGGGGCAAGTGAATTGCAAGCAAAAAGGGCACATATGTTATATTTACGTAGTAGGGTTACTACTCCTTGGGCTCGTATCCCAGAAAATTTTTGAACGCAAAAGAAAGGACCTTCGTGGGACTTAGGCTATTTAAGCCAAAATTTTTGAACGTACCAAAGTGGTGGGTGAATAATAGGTAACATATACATAAGTATACTGGAGCTAATATCCCTGATGGTGCCACGAGTTACAGCCTAGCTGTAATTATGAGATGTTTTGAACGCGCAAATGTCGTGAGACACTTTGAATTAATGATATAGGAACTCTCTATGTCAGCTTAGCGAGTTCCAAAAAGATATCTTTAATACCATATAAAACAGGATGCTTGACTGCTCCTTGTGAGCCTCATCGCATTTTGCCTTAGAAAGCAATGCGCATGGGGACTTGGTTGTTTCTGCAACAAAAATAGGAGGATTTGTCATGTCGGCTTGGCAAGTGCTCCACAAATAAATGGACCATGAATGACTTGATGTTCTGAATTTATTCGGACACAAGGGTCTTGATACTGTAATGCCTAGTATCATAATATATCTGGGTATAGCAATGTGCAGGGAATGGATGAGGGGCGCCTTAGCGCCCCATTTTTCTTCTATTCTTTTGAACGAATGCTTCGGATATGGGACTGTGCGAACTTGGGGTGAACACATCAGACATTCTTTCAACAACAGTTGTAGAATAGACCTGTATAGGGTCTGGTGTGAGAGTGGAGATGGGGACTAAGTGCCCCATTCTCCATTTTACTTTATCCCATTTTTCGGGCACCCATTATTCGGAATGCAATGCACACAAAACTTGGCCGCTAGAAGCTCTAAAGAGTCTTTATTGTCGTAAAGATTTTCGAGCGCCTCTTGGGAGATCTAGTTGTGCCAAGAGAAATTTTTGCTATCATAAAATAGCATAATTTCTTATAAAGGGCGAGAATTGGAGTTCTTCTCTAATTTTTCGCCTTTATTTTATTGCTATAACCCGGATTCTGAATTGCACTGAACGGCAAACATGGGAGTAGTCATATCCTGCCTTATTTGAAAGTATTTGCCATCAAATACCGAAAATAGGAGGGGTTCTTACAAAAACCCTGAGCCCAAAGCTCGAATTGAACGTGCCATCAAGTCTGAATGTGCCTTAATATGAACGAGCCAAGTATATTCACACATAATCTTGGTGTATAAAGGGTAGATGCCGTGCTAGTCTTGTAAAGGAACTCCTGACAGTGTTAGCCCCCGAAGCTTTCACTGGTTTTGGTTTTCTGTGACTTTTAAATGAATTTTCGGCCGGCGAATTTGAATGAAGTTCTACCCTTATGCTAGCGTTATGCGCCGTTGGAGTTTCGTTATCATAATCGATCGGTAAGCACAGCACGGTCACGGGTCGATAAATGGCTCTTATGTGACTACCAAAACCTTTAAGTGTGTACGAAAGTATGCGTTAATTGTATATACCCATTGATCGATTTTTGGTAGCGGAGCAGTCCAGGGGTTAGCATATCAAGCCGGCCGAGTTTAGATATACTAGTTATATCCATTCTCAAAAGCTGGAGGACGTTGCAATTTAATTGCTTCGGCTCTTCCAGTTCATCTATGCTCTTAATACTATGTATTACTTGCGCAACAAATGGTCTACTGAGTATTAGGTACTTACATGGGTATAATAAGATGCTAATTCTCATAAAGGTAACCAAATACCAACTCTAACAAATACTCTTATGAGTTCGGCTCTGTTGGAGATGGAAAAACAGAATTATTTTTGTTGCCGTGAGGCAACAACTATTAAATTCACATTTAACTTTTTAAATTCGAGTCAATTATGATTATCCAATTCGAGCCACTATTATTGCTCCATATTCTATAAAATCACCGCGTACCGCGTAATAATGATACACTCGTAATAAATGCAGGATTGAATCCCGGAAATTCAATTCTTAAGTTCTTATCCGGCACGTATAACCGAGCGTGCATTGCCGTGTCGAAGGGAATGTCGATCCTGGAGGGTTGAGGAAGCCCCAACACGCCCTCTTTGGCCCCGGACTCTTCTAGACGGTTAGCCAAGCGAACAGTCTGGCGTTTGGTGAGGTTAATGTTTCCATCGAACGATGAAACGAGGACTAGGGTACGGCCATGGGGGTGGCAGGAAACTGTCTCAGCCCATGGAGGTATCCTATACTGCAAAATGATTCCCAACCCGTACCGCTGCGGCCACTACGGTTCTTTCCCATTTGAGGTGTCTTTGAAGGCAGGGATGAAGTTTGCAGTGAATTTTAACAAAACTCATTATGGATTCTGAAATTTTTGAGAAGCGCTTGAGCATTGATTCTCGACTCTTGCGTGGATGTGTAGAGAGTCGCCCAGTTGTGTGTTTGGAGAGGTGTGACTGGGTGCCGCCTACAAATTTCAGAAACAAAATCGAGAGCAACCCGATGAAATCCTCCTCCGGAAATCATCCTAACCCCAAACCCTGCGACACTGGACATTCCTCTAGTGATCAAAGGTCTCCCTCGGGTCCTTGCAACAACCCAAAGCGCGAATCGCGAGTAGGTAACGGAATAACTCTTTGGCAGCACAATATGCGAGGTGCTAAAATCGTTTCGGGCGAAATTCGTAATAAATTAATTTCAAATAAAGTCGATGTACTTTTAATGCAGGAACCCTACGCGTTTAATGGAAGACCGAGCGGTCTCGGCTGTAATACTCGTATCGCGAACGCCCAAGTTAATAAACCAAAATCGGCGGTAGCAGCATTAAATACTGAAACTTCCATCCTTTCCGTTGGACATCTCAACACGGAACATTGTGTCTGTGTCGAGGTGAACAATGATTTTTATGCTGTTTCTTGTTATTTCCAATATGAAGACGAAGTCGAGGCGCATTTGCGCCAGCTCGACTACGTCCTTCATGAACTTAGAGGGAAGAAAATCATTATCTGTTTAGACGCGAATTCAAAGAACCCGCTTTGGGGTGGAAACACCCTCGATAATAAAGGTGAAATTGTTGAAGAATTCATCCTTCAACATAACCTTCGAATCCTCAACGATAGACATCAAGAACCCACCTTTTCTAGCCTTAACGGATCTTCATACATTGATTTGACACTTGTCACCCCAAATATGCTTCCGCTTGTCAAGAGCTGGAAAGTACTTAAAAATATCACATCGAGCGACCATAGAGTCATCGAAATTAAATTACACGATAATAAAACAGATAATCTTAGTGGCGGCAGTCAGTATGGAGGCTTCTTAGGTCGCTTCTTGGTTGAGAAGGCGGACCATGAAAAATTCACTGAATGTTTAGCCAAAACTCTTGAATCTTCTCCTTTTCAAAAATCGATTGATAGCGCCGAAGATGCCGAACATCTCGCTAAAGAACTAAATGAAGCTCTTATAAAGTCATGCGAATCTTCAATGCCGAAGAAACGATGGCGACTTAAGAGGAACCCTTGGTGGAATAAAAATTTAACTATTTTGAAACGCGAAATCGTATTAACTCGTAATTCGTACCGTAAATCGAAAATTAATTTTTATCGCTCTGAAGAACCCTCAAAGGAACTTGAGACGGATTTCTTAGTAAAGAAGTTTCAATACCGCGAGGGTCTCAGTGCGTATCGGAAAGCTATTCGTAAAGCTAAAAGAGAGAGCTGGGAATTATTTGTTACTGACGTGGGCAACTCAAATCCATTCGGCTTTGTCTACAAGCATCAAGTAGAAAAGCTAAGGATTGAGGAAGTCCCATGTTCACTTAAAACTAACGATGGTTACACTTTAAATTCAGAGGATACTGCAAAGTACCTCATGAAAATTCTTATTCCTGACGCTCCGCCTAACTCTGCTGTTGGAGAAGAAGAACAGTATGTCTCAACTGAAGAGAATGAACCAGAGTTCACTCTTCAGGAAGTGATTAAAGCTGTTAAATCCTTCAAAAATGGCAAAGCTCCCGGACCAGACAAAATTGAAGTAGAAGTTGTCAAAATGGCAATTCCGTTTATAGGAGAAACAATTGTTAAACTCTTGAACGGCTGCTTGAAATTCGGTGTTTTCCCCAAAGTATGGAAATCAGGCACTCTCAGAGCTCTTCTCAAATCGCGCGATAAAGATCGAACTAACGTAAGGTCGTACAGACCTC
>CM065483.1:42973032-42974532 GCA_032873175.1 Leptopilina drosophilae
ATGGAAGCATGGAAATTTCACAACTCTGAGTGTATGGACTTGCGAAAACTCTAACCGTAGTGGACTTGTGAAAACTCTAAATAAAGTGGACGTGTGAAAACTCAAACCGTAGTGAACTTGTGAAATCTCTGTCTGTAGTGGACTTGTGATAACTTTAAAATGAGTGGACTTGTGAAAACGCTGAACATCGTGGACTTGTGAAAATTCTAACTGTAGTGGACTTGTGAAAACTCTAAATAATGTGGACGTGTGATAACTTTAACTGTAGTGGACTTGTGAAAACTCTAACTGTAGTGGACTTGTGAAAACTCTAAATATAGTGGACGTGTGAAAACTCTAAATAAAGTGGACGTGTGATAACTTTAACTGTAGTGGACTTGTGAAAACTCTGACTGTAGTGGACTTGTGAAAACTCTGAACGTGGTGGACTTGTGAAAACTCTAACTGTAGTGGACTTGTGAAAACTCTAAATAATGTGGACTTGTGAAAACTCTGAACGTGGTGGACTTGTGAAAACTCTAACTGTAGTGGACTTGTGAAAACTCTAACTGTAGTGGACTTGTGAAAACTCTAAATAATGTGGACTTGTGAAAACTCTAAATAATGTGGACTTGTGATAACTTTAACTGTAGTGGACTTGTGAAAACTCTAAATATAGTGGACGTGTGAAAACTCTAAATAAAGTGGACGTGTGATAACTCTGAACGTCGTGGACTTGTGAAAACTCTGAACGTGGTGGACTTGTGAAAACTCTAAATAATGTGGACTTGTGAAAACTCAAACCGTAGTGGACTTGTGAAAACTCTGAACGTCGTGGACTTGTGAAAACTCTAACTGTAGTGGACTTGTGAAAACTCTAACTGTAGTGGACTTGTGAAAACTCAAACCGTAGTGGACTTGTGAAAACTCTGACTGTAGTGGACTTGTGATAACTTTAAAATGAGTGGACGTGTGAAAACTTTAAACATACGGACTTGTTAAAACTCAAACCGTAGTGGACTTGTGAAAACTCTGAACGTCGTGGACTTGTGAAAACTCTAACTGTAGTGGACTTGTGAAAACTCTAAATATAGTGGACGTGTGAAAACTCTAAATAAAGTGGACGTGTGATAACTCTGAACGTCGTGGACTTGTGAAAACTCTGAACGTGGTGGACTTGTGAAAACTCTAAATAATGTGGACGTGTGAAAACTCAAACCGTAGTGGACTTGTGAAAACTGAAACCGTAGTGGACTTGTGAAAACTCTGACTGTAGTGGACTTGTGATAACTTTAAAATGAGTGGACTTGTGAAAACTTTAAACATACGGACTTGTGAAAACTTTCAATGTAGTGTACAAGTGAAAACGATGGATACATGGACATTTCACAACTCTGAGTATATGGACTTGTGAAAACTCTGAACGTGGTGGACTTGTGAAAACTCTAAATAATGTGGACGTGTGAAAACTCAAACCGTAGTGGACTTGTGAAAACTTTCAATGTAGTGCACAAGTGAAAA
>CM065483.1:42974582-42989582 GCA_032873175.1 Leptopilina drosophilae
CAACTACTTTTATATCGGTCCTTGCCGCACTACTAAGGGTCCTTATGCCCTTAGAATTACCTTAAAGCCGCTTATGCACTATTGTTAATCCCTTTTAATTGGGAACCACTGCTCGAAAATAAACAAATTGTTGTCAGGGAAGCTTCACAACCCTAAATACTCGTCTAAATTCCTCGCTTCACACCGCTCGGTCGTGTCCTAATGGCTCAAAACGGAATCTCATAAATGAGCAACAATTTTGAGAACCACTGCCATTATTAAAAAATAAAATATTACAAAATGAAGTCGATTCAATTATCTACAACTTTAGTCTACGTGTGTGCCACGCTCACTTGAGTCTAAATGGCATTAAAAACGATTCAAAGATTGCTCTTCACGAGCCATATATATATATATATATATATATATATATATATATATATATATATATATATATATATATATATATATATATATATATATATATGGATTATTGGTAATATTATATTAGAGTTAAATTGACATTAGTGTCGTGATTTTTATGTTAAAAAAAGGCTTCTGGAGAATCCCAGTTTTCAGTAATAATTTGGGTGTTGTTTGGATTATCTATAGGTGTTCCTGGGATTTCCCAGAATTCGTCCATGTTAGGGGTGTTTTTATTGTCTGTAGGCAACAATTTTTTATTTCTTATTGGTCCCGTGCATCGAATTTTTGTGTGCCCCCTTAGAAAGCAAAACTCGCAGCAGTTAGTCCATTTATGAAGTTTAAGTTTTAACTTAGTAGGGTCTTCTGGTGTCATAACGTATGTCGGTCTTTGGTGATACGGTTCTTTTTCTTGTTCAGAAAAGTAATAAGTGTCGTCTAATAACTTTAAAATTTGTCTAGCAGTAGTGTGTTCTCCATCTTTTATCTTTCTTTCGTTTCTAGACCTAGCAACAAAAACATTATCATGATTTGTGTCTTTCACAGTGCATTTAATATTATATCGCCTATTGTTTGGGGGTCCAGAAACGGATTCTACTGTATAAATCGGTTTTGTTAAATCGTATTCTGCTGTAAATTCTTCTAAAATTCCTTTTGGAAATTCAATCGAGTCGATGTTTCCTTTTGGAAATATGTTTTCATGGATGAGTTATCCATTTAATGGAGGTGTTTTGAGGACCATTTCAGCCATCTAAAAACATAAAGTTGTGTTATTATACTTATTCAAAAGCAAGTTTTAGTTTGTCTATATGTTTTTGAAACCTTTGACCTTCATTTGTAATTAAAATTGCGGTATGTTTGTCTAAAATATCGACGATTTCGTATGGCCCGTGATAATAAGGTTCAAATTTGTTTTTCTTAACTTCTCTAAGGACATAAGCTTTATCTCCTACTCTTCCTAAAAAGGGCTTTACCTTTTTGTCGTAATTTTGTTTACATTTATGCTTAGATTGTATGAGGTTTTTCGCGGTCAATGTTTTTATTTCTGTTAGTCTCGATATTAATTCTACTAAGTAGGAACCGTAGGTTTCTAATTTTTCTTCTGAAGGAAAGGAAGTAGGAGTTCGGGCTGTTTTTCCGAAAATTAATTCGAAAGGAGTGAAATTCGTTGCTTCATGTACGGATGTGTTGTAAGCAAACATACAAAAGGGTAGTAATTTGTCCCAATCGTCGTAGTTTTCCGAATATTGTTTTAGGAAGTCTACTAGAACTATATGGCTTCTTTCTAAACTGCCATTTGTTTGCGGTCTATATCCTGAAGTTGTGACTTGTTGAACTCCAAAGATTTTTGACAATTTTCTCATGAGTTTGCTTATGAAACCCCCTCCTTTGTCAGTTAAAATTGACTTAGGAGCTCCATATTTGGAATATAATTCTGCAGCTACAGCGTGTGCTATTGTTGTGGTTGAAACATCAGGGATTGCAACTGCAATACAATATTTTGATAAATGGTCTTGCATGGTAAGTATGTGGCAATTACCATCAGGAGTTGTAGGAAGTTTTCCTACGGTGTCCAAGGATACTTTATCAAAAGCATCTAATGGGGTGTCGGTAATTAGCATTGGTTCTCTGGTTTTTACTCGAACAAGTTTTTGTTCTTGACAAGTAGGACATTTTCTTATGAATTCAGTTACTTGATCCTTGAGACCAGTCCAAAAGAATTTCTCGCGTATTCTTCGATAGGTTTTTGTGACTCCTTTGTGTCCTCCAATTTTACTGTTATGGTATTCTTTGATTATGTCTTCTCGAATTTCTTCTTTTGGAATTGTAGCTTGACCATAACATATAGTGACTTTTATGTCGCTATTTTGGAAAATTGTTTCTATCATGTGTGAAAATTCTCCTTTCACCAATTCGTCAGTTAGGTCATACTTTCTGGAAATTCTAATTTCCTTTGAATTTTCTTTTTAAAGAATGATTTTTAAGTTATGTAATGCATCGAGAACATCTTGTTTCAATAGTGGATCAAAGTGATTATGCTTTACTATTAAAGTGTAAATTTTATATTGTCCTCGAGGGGTGATTAGTATTTGTCCTTTTTGAGGATTTTTTAATTTTATTTCTTGAGGATCAATTGCTCCAATGTCAATGAGTACTCTTCCAATGGGGGTTACAAATTCGCAATCTGCGGATAGGAAATGAGCGTAGTTGTTTCGATAGTATGTTAAGTTTTCCCTACAACTGCTTATGGTTTTCGTTGAGAATTCGTTTATGTCGTCTTTTAATTTTTGAATTTCTGGTGGAATACTAGCAATAGATGTTTTTGATTTTGACCTAATCGTTTGGCTTTTTATTAATTCGTTAGGTGATGATCGATTTTCTCTGTCTTCTTCTTCGGATTCAGAAGTTTCTTCTCTTATTATAGGATGTTTGTACGGTGTTGATATTGCAAGAGGTTGATTAAAGCTTAAAGGTGTTATTGATTTTCTTGTTTGGTCTGCAAAAGTTACATTCTTTCCTTTGTATAATTCTTCTGACGTTTGCTTCTTTTTACTTACGTTATCGCTTTCTAGGTTTTGAATCATGTCAGTTAATTCTTGTATCTCCTTGTGTGTGCCCTTTAGGATTTCGTTTAGCTTTTCTGCAAAATCCGAATGGCTCCCAGGTATGTATTCGTTTGCGGCTTTGTGGACTTCAGAATCGTCATCTCCAACCGATGCATTAAGCCAATCTCTTGCTGGTAATTCTTCTTCTGTTAACCAGTCTTCGTGTTGAGCCATTGATTCATCAAATTGGGCAATTGATTTTTCTAATTCCTTTGCTATTTCTTTTCTAGTTTTCGGAATATCTTGGTCTTCTTCAGATGAACTATCTTCACTTCCACTTATTGGTGGGCTTACTATTTTTACTACTCCTTTATTTTCTGTAGTTGGTTTGGCGATGATCTCGTACGGTTCAAAAGGTATGACGGGGGGTGCACTTTTTGGAGCATATGGATCATACAATGGAGTAGGAATGACTAAACTAGGTAGAACGCTAGAGCTTTTCTTGCGTATAGGTGGTTTCTCACTTTCCTCCGAATCGGAACTTGAAGATGTATCTTCGATAATTTTGGTTTTTATAGGTCGTGGTTGGTTTTTATTTCGTTGAGAGACACGTTGTCCAATTGAGCTTGTGTCTAATAATTTTGTATTTGTGGTAGATTTCTTTGCAGGTTTTATAATGCCTTTAATTTTTGTTGGTTGTTTAAGAATTCCTTGTTTTTGAGTTGACTTGCTAGCAATTCCTGAACTTGTGGATGGAGCTGTAGGTTTAGGATCTTTAGATTGTCTGGTCTGTACAAGAATTCTTGCTTGTTTCTTGATATTCGGTTCTTCTATCACGGTTTCGATGGGATTTCTAGATAAGGCGTCCGCATTATGATTTAATTTTCCTGGTTTGTATTTAAATTCGTATTCGTAATCTCTTAGTTTTAATCTCCAACGAACTAATCTTTGTCCGGGGTCTTTGATTGAGTCAATCCATTTTAGTGGCTCGTGGTCGCTAACTAATGTAAACCTTTTTCCGTAAATATATGGTCTAAAATGGTTAACCGCGTAAAGAACAGCTAAACATTCTTTTTCAGTTGTGGAATAGTTTTGTTTGGGAGCATTTAAAACTCTTGAAAGGTATGCTATTGGTAGATCGATGCCATCCTTATCTTGACTTAAAACGGCGCCTACTGCAAAATCTGAAGCATCCGTTGTTATGGTGAACATTTTAGTATAATCGGGATATTGTAATATGGGGCTATTGCATAACATAGATCTAAGTTCCTTAAAACTCTTGTCTTGTTCTAGTCCCCACTCAAATTTGACGTTCTTTTTCAATAAGTTTGAAAGTGGTTTTGCTTTTGCGGAGAAGTCTTTTATGAATCTTCGATAATAACCAGCGAGGCCTCGAAATTGTTTTACATTTCTGGGGGTTTTTGGTGTTGGAAATTGTTCTACTGCTTCTATCTTTTTTGGATTCGGTTTAACTCCATCACTACTGATTATGTGTCCCAGATAAGCTACTTCTCTACAGAGAAATTCGCATTTTTCGGGCTGTAATGTCAAATTTGCTTCCTTTAATCTTTGTAGTAAACGTTTCACTTTTGTACCATGTTCCCCTAAATCTTCAGCATATATTACTATATCGTCTAGATAAACAAATAATTCTACACCTTGTAATCCAAGTAATACTTGGTCCATTAATCTTTGAAATGTGGCTGGTGAATTTTTTAATCCCATTGGCATTCTAACGTATTCGTAATGTCCATGTACTGTTGAAAATGCTGTCTTCTGTCTATCCTTTGGATCTAGTTCTATTTGATGAAATCCGCTTGCTAAATCAAAAACTGAAAAGTACTGTGCTTGTCCCAGGAAATCAATTACGCTAGTAATATGAGGCAGTGGGTAAAAGTCACCTACTGTTTTGTCGTTAAGAGCTCTGAAATCTATAACTATTCTCCATTTTTTCTTTCCCGTAGCATCAATTTTCTTGGGTACGATGAGTAATGGTGAATTGTAAGGCGAAGCAGAAGGTTTTATTGCTCCTTCTGAACTCATTCGATCAATGACCTTGTCTATTTCTTCTTTTTGAGCAGGAGAGAATCTATAGGGTCTGGTATGAATTGGAATTTCATCTATAGTTATAATTTTGTGTTGTACCTTATTGGTTGGTTTTAAAGGTTCTCCTGTTAAGTGAAAACTTTCAGGGAACTCTCTTACTATATCCTTGACATGTTCTTGTTCTTCCTCGTTTAAATGATCTAATCTTAGATTGTCAATAATAGCTGAAATGCGATCTATTGGTTCTTCATAATCTTCATCTGAGGAGTCCTCATCTATTTCTTCGCCTGGTAATGGATAGTATTCGAAAGGTATGAGTTCTTGGGGCGGGACATCTATTTCCACGTCTTCTGTTGTGGTATTTATCGCAAAAATGTGGCACAATCCATTGTTGTTGCTTACTATACCTTCTCCTATTATTAGGCCTTCCTCTGTTTTTATTAATGGTAAATAACCTTCTTTTACATCTTTATTTGATACTTCTATTGGTATTACTTGTCGGCCTCTGGCTTTGATGGTTAATCCTCTTCTTTTGTTTTCTTTATTTTCCACTAGATTTTCTCTGCACGTGATTGATTCTGCGTCTTGAAAGAATATGGGGTTTACCGGGTTTGCCTGAGTAACAATAGAATTATGCCAAAAGGAAATTTCGGCCTTTTCTTGTCGAAGATATTCCCGTCCTAATATGCCGTCGGATTGCAAGGGAAATTCTGAAGACACTACTTGAAAGGTAATAGGTTTTTTATTTATATTGACTTGGACTGTTCCAAGTGTGGGTATTTTTACAGGGGCTATTCCTTTGAGTTGTATGGCTTCGTTTATTGTTACGTTTAATTCTGGTTGTAAAATGTCCAACTTTATCAAATTTACGTCGGCACCAGTGTCAACTAATAGTGATGCCTTTGAGTTTAAGAAATCTGGAGATTTTAAAATTATTACTGGGGATTCTTTGCTGTGTTGGGCTTGCAGGATTGTTCTTGTTTTTGTAGTATCCTCACAGTTGCTTGACGCTCTTGCTTTTCCTGACTCGTCGTCGCGTCTGTCCGTCGAGTTGGATAGGAGTTTAAATGTTTCTCATTAGTTGGAGCTGGAGATTGAGCACGTGGGGGTGTCTTAGATCCTCCATATGAATTATTATGTCCGTCCATTCTTTGTGGTTGTGGATAAAACGGGTAAGGATGATAGGGCATGAATGGTGGTTGATTAAATTGATTAGGATAATAGGGGTAAGGTGGATAAAATCCAGCAACTGGTTGTTGCGATTGGGGTAAATTAGACTGCCTTAAAATTCCTATGGGGGTAGGGGAGTGAGAACGCGGTATATTTGATTGGGTTTCTGGATTAAATCGTACACGAGGGCTAGGGCTCCTATTTCTAGTCTCGAAATTAGTATTATAAGTTCTATTTTCGCTCGGCTGCTGATACCTCGATACATGATAAGTGTAGTTATTTTTCTCAGCTTGATGTTGGTGTCTAATTTCAAATTGTAGTGCAGCTTCTACAGCATCTTTCATGTTTCTTATATTGCGTGCTTCTATTAAACTTGCAATAGAATCGGGTAGACCGTTAATGAATGCTTCTAAAGCGCAGTCGTTCAAGGGTTCTAGCATGTTTTTCATTTTGTCTGCGCCATATGAGTTTACGAGGGCAGAAGTAGCTCCGGCTACCAAAAGAGTTAATCTGTCATAAAATTCGCTTACACTTTCACCCCGGGTCATACGAATCGTGGATATCTCATGAAGATACCATACATACGACTTTTTCAGAGCATATCTTTGTTTTAAATGTTGAATTAGATCGTCAAGAGTGTCAAAGGTTTTACCATATGTGCTGTCGCGTGCGACACCTTTTAATTTGGATAATACAAGTTTAATATACTGTCTTTCACAATTAATGGGAATAGAAGATTCCCCGTTAGTTATATCTTCGATAAATTCTCTTAAAGGCATGTTTTTACCATCATAAAAAGGAATATGCATAGTTCCTTGTTGGAGTGCAAAACATTCCGCCATGGTAGTAATCATAGGGTCATTATTGGTAGATTCATTATCGGCAGTCATTTTGCTGATTTGATTGCCTATTTTCATATGAATTTAACTTATTTATTATCTAAATTTCGTTAATAATGTCAAAATTAAAGGGTAACCCTAAAACGCCGGTTATGTCCGTAAAACCAGTATAATTAATAGAGTGAAATTCTAAAACCGTGTGATTAACACAAACGTGAGCTTGCCCTAAGGTATTTATTGTACCTTCTCTGAGAGAGAGAGTTTTAGTGAAGTCAATTCCAAAGAAAGAGTTTAATTCTTTGTTTTTTATTAAATTTATAGGTAATGAATGATCGATAATAAATTTTGCTTCAAAATCCTTAAAGAATGTTGATTTTAATAAAATAAGTGGGTATAAATTATTGTATCTTTCTATGAAATAAAAATATGAACTCATGAGGGGTTCGCTTGTGGAGACCGCTTAAAGGCTTAAGCCTATTAAGTGCAGTTGTTTCCGCGGTATGGGCGTCCGACTTGACTCGACTTGAACTACTGCGAGTGAACCGCGCGCGAAGTCAGTGAGTAGTTAGAGTCAATCGTATGATTTTCGCGCTTTATTTGAAATTGGTTTTATTAACTTCTTTCTCAATTTTTGTTTAATATGATTTATTTTGAATTTTTATTAATTATGCTCAGAGCTATTGGACTGCTAGCTATTGCTTCAATACTTTTTAAGATTATTTTTCTTTTTGTATCTATAGTCCAGTTCTCGCTTCGAGAATTTATTTCGTTTTGAAAATAATTAAAATGGCAAACTTGATCAAGACTAGCAGCTCCTAAAACTGCAATAATGTTAGAATCGCTTTGGTAATCTATCACTTCGAATTTAGTTAAGATTTCGCCAATTATTTCCTTTTCACTAGTAAATGAATTTATTATATTTATAGGTATATTTACCTCACCAATAGTTTGAATTTCGTTGTTACAAAGTGAATAAGTTATTTCCTTATTAATATTAACAGAAGTGTCTAGCTCTGATCTTTTGAGTAAATTTTTAGATATTGTAGGGTCGAGAACGTAATATTTATTTTGGGAAATAATAGACCTAGAATTAAATTCACCAGTTGGGTAAATACAAGGTGTTTTAGTGTACTTATGCATGAAATTTCCTGAAATTAATTTTCTTTCAATGGTTTTATTATTTGTCGTATTAGACTTTTCTATTAAATATACTTAATGCTGTTGGATTTTGA
The DNA here is from genome assembly GCA_032873175.1 of Leptopilina drosophilae. NCBI lineage: Eukaryota > Metazoa > Arthropoda > Insecta > Hymenoptera > Figitidae > Leptopilina > Leptopilina drosophilae. The sequence goes on from CM065483.1 coordinate 42,982,818, forward strand.
TTTAATACTTCGAGACCGCTTTTAAATCTATCTATTATTATATCCTTATCCCGAATTCCGTCTTGAGTGACTATTTTGTTAGTAAAATAGTTAAAATGACAAAATTGATCGAGAGTATTGGCTCCTAAAATTGCAATTATATTAGATTTGGTTTGATAATTAATTACACCAAATTTTAACGATACTTTTTCACTTAATTCGCCTTTTGTGTAGTATTCGCTTGTTGTGTAAACCGGTATATTTACTTGGCCAATAGTTTGAATTTCCCCGTTAAAAAGTGAGTGTGTTTTATTTTTGTCGATATTAACAAAAGGTTGTAATTCTGATTGTTTTAACAAATTAATTGATATAGTGGGATCAATAAGAAATCTTTTCTTTTGAGATAAACAGTGATGAGATATAAAGTGTCCACTAGGATAATTAAAAGAGGAATTAATGTAATTATTCATGAAATTATCTCAATTATACTATTTATTAAACCTCTTTAGTTATTGTTTGTGCGTGTTATCCACCAAATAAAAACAAAGAAGGCAATATACATAAGAACGAAAATAAAATAAACGAAACACATTTAAGTTAGTGATTTGTACTATTTATTCAAAATTATTTTTCAAAATTTTTTTTTTTTTTTATGTATAAGATTCTGAATTTTATGTTAGAATAACAGCTTTCTTGTGTATTATATTTATGGATATATTAGTAGTGTGCCACCAGTCCGACTTGACTTAATTCGTACTACTGCGAGACAATTTGCCTAAAGGCGAGATACAGTAGTTTGAGTAAATGCAATTCTTGTCCAAAAGAATTACGCGGGAAATTTAAATTGCAGCTAATGCAATTTCTTTAATAAGAAAGGCCTTAAATCATCAATATGATACGATTCTGGGTCAATGTCTGTCATGTAGAATTCCAACTTTCGTATGAAGTCAATTCCTACAATTCCTGAAATGGGCAATTTTAATCCCGTATTTATGATATGAAATTTAATCTCTTCGCAAACAATAGGAATAATTATACTTTTGGAGTTATAATTCTTTGAATGAATGAAAGAAACTAATATATTTTTGTCTATTAAATTATAGCCAACTGTTGGATCTAAAATAAAATCTGCGGATCTGTTTCGAAAATAGTCCGAATAAATTGTAACTATGTTATCCTTTTGATTAAATTATAACATGAATAATTAAGATCCAAACAAGAGAATTTACTAATAACTAGCTTTTATTTTTGATCTTTTCTACAATTTTTGTTATTATCTAAAATTTTATTATTTAGTATAGATTCCGTGTTATTTAAAAGCGCTTCAAAGAAGTCTGAGAATTCTTGTTGAGATTCTAGTGTTTTGACTTCTAATAATTTTTCGACTGTTTCTAAAGCTTTTTCCTGCTGTCTCTTTTGAACTTTTCTTCCTCCCCTGTTTCTAGGCTTTTTGAAGATATGTTCCTCGTTTTGCATAGTGAATTAAACTGAAGGAAAAGACATTTTGTCTTTAATCTGTTTAACTGTTTGTTTTTTATGATTGATTAAAAAGAAAATCAATTATTAAAGTGAAACAAAAGAAATTCCCGCCGAACGGCGTAGAATTTCAAAGTATCAAGGTCGAAATTCGCCGAAAAGGCGTAAATAACCTTAATTATGTTTCGACTTAATTAATTTTCAATTGTTATCTTTGAATTAACAAATTCGCCGAAAAGGCGTAAAATGTTACTTTCAAAGATTAATTGTTAAAGTGTTATGAAATCGTTTTATTAACAATTCTGCAAAAGCAAAATTGCAAGGTCGAAATTCGCCGAAAAGGCGTAAAATCAACCTTTTAAAACGATAAATGTGTAGTGAAGTAATGTAATTGTGTAATTGTATGAATTTTGTCAAGCTAATATATTATCCTAAGTGTAATTTTAATTTTAACTTGCACCACGTGAATGGAAAGAAAAGGCTTCGTATAACTCCTAACCGCGAGCAGAAACAACGATTCTAAGTGTTAATATTAAATTACTTGCACAATAACCGAGTACAATTCTATCCGCAATTGCCGATTAAAGAAAGGAGTAATCTATTAGATGACGATGTTAAAAAGAATTTTAAAGAGTTAATTTAATGAATTTCGTGTATTTTTGGAATACTTATTATTTATTAACAAAAGTAGCAAATCCCACCGCTGCCACCAAATCAGCTGTTACGACCCGAGCTAAGGTTTAGTTCAATTACTAAATAATTAGTAAAATAGAGACAAGTTGCTGATTAGTCAAGTTGGTAAGACCTGACATTTATTTTTAGTGTGAATTCGTTTTGACTTTGAAAGAACTACGGGTTCTCGTTAAATAAACATATGCATATTCCCTTTTTATAACGTTTATTCATTAAACAATTTGAAGGTTAACAGAATTAATCTTACTTACAATTTTGAAGTTTGGCGATGATGAAGTTACAGAATGAGCGGCAACCAGTTATGCGTGGTTGCGTTACAGGTTACAGGATTTTATGAGCTTTTCAGTTCGTTTCTTTTGACACTTTTAAGTACAAAAGAACAACTATTTGAACAATTATTTAACAACTCTAAGTGTTCTTTCACACACTGTACCTTGATACAAAAGAAAACTTATTTTCTTAGTGTTTGGAAAGAACTTGCACTAACTTTTTATAATTAGAAAGAGAATATTAAATTGAATTGTTATACGACGAAAGTATTATTGAATTTTCAATTAGTGCGATTTATTCCCTTACTAAAAGAACAAGTCTTCTTTAACACTGAATTTACTACTCAATTTCACGATCGAAGGGCCGACTCAACGATACCGTTCGGGCAGAAACACACCGGAGTATTTGACATTTTGACTGTAGAAAACAGGGGTTTATATAGTAGCTAATAGACTACTTGATTGGGGATGAGACGGTCAAAAGCACGTTCCTGTGCTAAAATGTAGAAGTCACGTACCCACGCTAAAATGTATAAGTCACGTACGCTTGCTAAAATGTAGAAAACACGTACGAATTGGATCATCAATTATTCGATCATAGACAAGTAATATGACACTCGCTTTTATAATAATTTGTTTAAACATCTATATACTTAGTCATCTTTACATGCGCTCATAATTTTAAATCTAAGACTCTAGTGTCCAATTTAAGAAACTTCTTGTGCATACATTATTTGTCTTGCTTATGATAAGCAAGCGACAGTCGATTAATTACCATGGGTGTAGATAATGAATCGACCGCCGCCCACACAACACTTATCTCTAGATCACGGTCGATCATTACATCAATTGTCTTAGATGGTAACTCGTTTTCGCAACTTACTAATTTATCTTGCAGGACTTCTATACTCATAGTATATGTATATATATATATCCATATATATCCATATATACATATACATGCATTCAAATTACACATACACATGTTTATTTATATTCATAATTTAGTTTTATTATGAATATAAATATAATTATAAAAATAAATAATTAACTCATAATTTAATTTATATTTTATGTTATCATAATTATAACTTATTTGATTAAATAATAATAAAGTTATATCTCGGGATGTAACAGTGGGTGGGGTGGATTGCAGGTCTAGTTTTTTCATGTTCATTATATATCATTACATCTTCATACTTTATTTTATTTTTAGCTGGATCTGTTGTCCGCCACGCCCTCCGGCATTTCAACACTGTCTGATGGGTGAGGGGTACGAAATAGATGATGTACAACCAAAATAAAGCTTCGGAAAAGAAAAACGGTGGTGGGTGTGGAGAGTGTTATCGCAAGTTATGTGTCTGTTCGGCGCGGAAAGACGTAGTATGGGAGAGTGATATTTTTTCTTCCTCGGGTAGAAGATCACACTCTCGCTCTCCGATTCGGAAGAAGGAAGAAGAGAAAGCGGAGGACTCTGATAATGATGGTGGAGGGTGGCAGAAGCCTTCTAGTAAGAAAAAGGCTGCTGCTGCAAAATTGAAGAAGGAAATTAGAAGGAAGAATGATGCGAAAGAGCTGGAAAAATTGGAGAATGAGAAAACTAAGATGGAAACGATCGAATGGGAACGGAAGGAGAAGGAGCGGAAGGAAAAGGAGCGGATTGAGAAGGAGCAGCAGGAGCGGAACGAGAGGAAGCGGATCGAGAAGGAGCGGAACGAGAGGAAGGATGAGGAGGACCGGAACGGGAGGAAGGACGAGGAGCGGAACGAGAGGAAGCGGGACCGGGACGAGAGGAAGGACGAGAAGGAGCCGAAGGAGAAGAAGCAGAAGCAGAAGGGTAAAGTACCTGCTGCGGCAGAAGGTATGGATGTGGATATGGAAGATGTGAGTGGATGTGTGCGTGTTGGTGTGATTGATGTGTTGAGTGTCATGAAAGATGCGAGTGTTATTGTGAATAAGGTTAGGGACGTGCTGGACGACTGCGAGGACGTTGATTATGAAGAATCAGAGGCAGTGATGAAGGAGGTCAGGAGGTTAGAGGAGCTGGTCCGTAAGGTGTCCATGGAAAATGCGATGCTGCGGGGCAGACTCATGGAGAGAGGAAAGATGGAGGCGTGCGCCAACAAAGTCGCTGAAAATGTTGGTGTGATGTGTGAAATGGCGGAGAGAGCGAAAGAGTGTGAGAATGCGTTAGTTCCGAACGCTGCGAAGGTGAAGAGCGTGCCAAAGAGCTACGCCGTCATCGTCAGGGGAGCCAACGAGGACCTGACAGCGCGAGAAGTCAAGAGAAGGATGAATGAAGCCATAGTTGATGAGGTGGACGTCCGGGTGAAGAAGGTGAGACCGGCAAAAGATGGCGTGATCGTGGAAATGGCGTCGGACAAAGAAAGGGCCACTTTGGCGACATGCCCCAATTTCCGAGAGGCGGGCTTGAAGGTAGAAAGGCCCAGAACAATGGATCCGCGGGTGTTAGTTTTTGATGTGCCGAATGAAATGACTGAAAATGAACTGCTGACGAATGTATACGAGAAGAGCGTGAAAGAACTGATGAGTTTTCCGGAATTTAAGTCGCGGACTAAGATTGTGAGACGTCTGAGCAGAGAAGGGGCAAAAATTGGTAACGTTGTCGTTCAGTTACCATTGATCTGCCGGAATAAATTGTTGAAAGACGGTAGAGTTTACGTGGGGTGGGCTTCCTTTAAGGTTAAGGAATGGGAGAAGGTGCCCCAGTGCTTCGGCTGCATGGGGTACGGCCAATGAGTGAGCGAATGTAGGAATGAGAGATTGTGCTTTTAGTGCGGTAAAGGTGGACATGTCGCGGCGGCCTGCAAATCGTCGGAAAGTTGCAGTAACTGTCGTGCGAGAGGTCTTCCATCGGTGGGGCATAACGCCTTTTCGCGGGAATGTCCGGAGTATGCGTGGAGACTGAATGTTCTTCGTGTTCGTTGTAATAATGGATAGAGTTCATAATGCTTATTCCATTATGTCGAGTGTGAGTGTGTTGCAGCTTAACTGCAATGGTGCGTCTGCTGTTATGAGTGATCTGTTGGGGTATGTTCTTGCGTAGGGCATACAAGTATGCCTTCTTCAAGAACCATACTTTAACTTCGGTAGAGTGTGTGGCTTATCCTCGGGTCCAAGAGTGTGTGCGAGCGAGTTGGGTAAGGCATGCGTTGCCGTGTTCGACGTAGATTATGAATGCATGGTTCTGGAAGAATGTAAGTTTAGGGACGGTGTATGTGTGTGGGTGAAGGGACAAATTGGGGAAGCTTATTTTGTTTCCTTATATTGCAGACCAAACGGGGATATGAATGAATGTATTAATTACCTTAATGTAGTTCTTCGCATGCTTCAAGGGAAACGCGTTTTAATTGGGATGGATGCCAACGCTTCCTCCGATCTCTGGCATAGTAAAGCCTTAGGTCGGAGCTGGAGAACGTTGGATAGGGGTGAAAGACTGGCTGATTGGATTTTGTGGAGGAATGTATCTGTGTTGAACGAGCCCTCGCACATCTATACCTTTAGTGGGCCGAGGGGTGAGAGCGACATAGATGTATCTCTCTACAAGGGGGAAGAATGTACCTTTGAATGGGAGGTTTTGGACAGAGAAGGGTTAAGCGACCATAATATAATTAAAATCAGAATGATTGTTAACGCGTCGGTAGTCGAATCGCAATCGGTCGAACTGAAACGGTGGAATGGTAAAAAGTGTGATTGGGTAAGATATGAGATTTTGTTGAAGTCCTATGCCTCAACTTTTGGGTACGATCGGTACCTAGAACTTGGGGCTGGTGACAAAGTTGACAAAATGTATGAATGGATCGAAACCGCGAATAACGAATGCATGAAAAAGTGTGTCCGTCGGAATAAAAATAAAGTCTTGTGGTGGAACGCGGAACTCGATAAAAAACGAAAAGAGGTCGGTAAAAAGAGAAAACGGTATCAGAATTAAAGAAGAATAAATGGTGATCGCGATAGGCTTAAGTGGAAAGAATGGAAGACGAGCATGAAAGAATATAAGAAGATGATGAGGGACGCGAAAGAAGCGGATTGGCGGGAATTCGTTGGTAAGGAAGGATCGCGTAATCCGTGGAATCGAGTCTATAAGTTGTGCATGGGAAAACTGGATAGATACGGTTTGGCGGGCCTAATGAAGAATGGATGTTATACGCGAACGTGGGAAGAGAGTGCGAATTTGCTAATGGAGGATTTCTTTCCTCGCGCGGGCGAATCAAATGTCCGCGAGAGGGAAGAGATACAGGTTGGTGAAGGTGAGGCATATGAGTACAGTGAAGATGAGTTAAGGGGGGCGGTTAAAAAGATGAAGATGGGAAAGGCAACGGGTTTT
>CM065483.1:42994582-42999582 GCA_032873175.1 Leptopilina drosophilae
TGGACTTGTGAAAACTCTAAATAAAGTGGACTTGTGATAACTTTAACTGTAGTGGACTTGTGAAAACTCAAACCGTAGTGGACTTGTGAAAACTCTAAATAAAGTGGACGTGTGATAACTTTAACTGTAGTCACACGGCTCACAAAACTCGGCTCTCTTCTCAGCAGCATTTCTTACTGCCTGGTTAGGTTGGAGGGGGGTACAGAGCTGTGCTGCGCCCCCCACACACCGTTTCCCAAGGCGGCTCTCACTGCTTCACAATTCGGGCACGTCAGAAAGTTACATCCTGGCCTTTTACATACCAGGCATGCCTCTGCTTGGACTGGCTTCGTGGGGCATTGATTTGAGTAATGTCCCTGTTGTCGACACGTGAAACAGATCCTCTGAGGACAATCTCTGGCTCGATGTCCTGGTGTCTGGCAGTGAAAACATGCCCCCACAAACTCCTTGGGCGTCGTTGGCGCTGATGTAACACTTTGCCCCGGCTTAGGTCCGTTTGGACCATTTGGCTTGGGGTAATTTGGTTTCACCCCCGTTGGAAACATACCAGGGTACGCCATTGGGTAAGCAAAGTGCATGGGCATTTGCGTGGCTTGGGATGGTGGAGCACTGGCAACTTGGCCCTGTACCATTGTTGGTTTCTGGCTGGGCGTTGCTGGGCTCATCGCTTCGACGCTCTTTTCTTCTGTCCTTTCTTTCTCTTTTTTTTCTTTCTTGCTTCTCTTCTTCTTTTTCTTCGGCTTCTCAGTCCTTGCAGAATGATCACTCTCACTCGACTCGGACTCCTTTTCCATGGCTGCAACCTTCTCGCTCTTCGTATGTTTCTGGCCACTCTTCTTCTCTTTTACGGCTGCTAACGGAAAACGCATTCTTTCCTTTGGTGGGGGTGGGGCATATCGCTCGTCTAAATCCTTGGCTCTCTCGTAGTCCCTCAGGATCTTCTCCATTTGGCTCAACGATTCGAAATGGAGTCTTTCTAATTGGCGACGATAAGCTGGTATCAAGCCTTTATAGGCCAGTTTGACTTGTTGTCTCTGGCTTAGTGGACGCTTCATGTGGCTTAAAATCAGGCGGAAACTGGTCAAGTATGGGGAAATTTTCTCTCCTTTCCCTTGTGTCCTGGCCCTAGCTCGTTAATGACGTCATCGTCGTCCACTGTCACGAGGTACTCGTTTTTGAACGCCTTCTGGAAGGACTTCCAAGAATTTATTTCCCGACGTAACGACCTCAGCCAGCTGCTCGCGGTCTTCTGGAGGATTATTGGTAGGGCTTGCAAGATGTCTCGGTCTGAGAATTCAGAACAAGCCTTGCAGTCTTCTAACCGTTCCAAAAATTCCTCGGCGTTGTCTTCGTCCCCGAAGAATTTTAAGTCCCAGTCCTTGAGTGTTTTAATCACCTTGGACCTCCGACTGGACTTAATTTCTTCGGTTCCCCCCCCACTCTTTGCGTCTTGGCTATGATCGCTCTCAGATTCAGACTCACTCGTCGAGTCATCTAAGATCGATCTTCGGCTCTCTTTCCGATCTTTCTTTGGCTTTGGCTCCTTAGTGTTACTTTTCCGACTTTTCACACTAATTGCGTCGTCGCTCCTACTACTACACGTACACCGACAACTCGTTTGACTCTCTTCGCCCTCACTATATTCGATTTTCCTACCCACTTTGTTTTGGCTACCCTTTCTTACTTCTTTCGCATTTTCTCTTCTCTTAAACTCACTGGCTGGCTCTCCATTCGCTGGCACCCTATTCTGAGTGGCATTCACTTCATTCATGCTGCTCTGACTTGATGGGTTTCGGGGGGCTGGGGTGGGTCTTACCCGTTCACCCGCATTGGGGGTGTGTGGGTTTTCGACAATTTTCTCCGGTCCGTGGGGTGAAATGATCCGCGACTCCTGGTGATGGGTAATCTGGAACCCATTTCTCACGGCTGTCCGGCTCTGGCTCTGTTGCCAATCCCATCGCCCCCTTCTGTACAGGCTCTCTAACCTTTCGGTGCAACCCGCTAGACGCTCAATTTCGGGGGTCAGGCTCAACCGCGTAACTGTGTCGCGCAAGTTTTGCACATTCGGCGCCATTGTTGCCGACTGTATTGTGTGGGGGGCGGTCATGATAGTGCTCGTTGTCACCATCATGTGAGCACTAGTGGTGGTGGGGGAAGTTGTGGTCATGCTTGCTGTCGACATGACTGGGGGAGGGGGTGTAAATCGCGGGGTCATAACAACGTTGGTCGGACTACGTCTGCTGTGCGTTGTTTCGCTTTGGTGTCGCTTTCCCCCCTTCTTCTGCACTACTTTGGCTCTTTCCCGATCACTGGCCCTACTTCCCCCACTACTCGACTCCTCATCGTCTGTGGACGAAATTTGACCGTCCCTTCTTCGCGTGACATTAGGAAACGGGCTCTCATTGTTTTCTGAGAACGCTTCCAATAGGAACGTTTTATCGGAGTTTCCCAGGTCGTAACGCTCACAAAACGGCACATCGGTTTCGTCCGTCAGTGCTAGTCTCATTTCGGCTCGCAATAATCTCTCCTTTAGAACTTGTGGTGACCCACTGATACACAGTTGGTACTGTAGTAGGCTCGTGACTATCTGTCCAATTTGCATGGCCTCAATGACTTCCCGTGCTTGGCTCACGTTGGGGATCTTGATTAAATCGCGCATGCGTCTCTTATAGTCTTTCATTTCAACTATTGCCTTTGCCATTTCAACAAAAAAAAACTCGAAGTTTGAATTTTGACAATTTTCGAGGGGGTCGTACAATTTGTATATACGGCCCTGTACTGTTCTAAATACAAGGACGTACTCGCTCGAGGGGGCCCCCCTTTTAAAATTTTTCTTTTCTGGCTGACTTGTGGCTCGACTTCCCCACTATCTCTTCTTCTCGTTCGCTCTCTCTCTCGCTCCTTATAGCAGCTATTACTATTACTGAGCCACTTTTCCTGGCGCGCGCGAACTTTCGCTTGGCTAACGAAATTTTAAATACCCCGGCGCGTCGTTTATCTTGACCGACCGGCGCAGTATTTCCAGTCACGTGACTACTTTTCAATTTAGTTTCCGGTCTAACATGTGCTCAAAAAAAAATTTTGATTTTTGTTTCTGGCACCAATTCACTGGGAAATTTTTACGGCTGGCTTTCGGCAATTTATGAGAAATTTATTAAATTCTTCGACTTAATTTTGACTCGCGACAAGGAAAATTTTACAAGGCAAAAGAAAAATTTTAATTTCAATGACAAAGGCACTACACTCTATAATTTTTACACACTACGGCAAGGACAATGTAACTTCTAACACTCCGGCATCTGGCAATTTCAATTTTTGAAACTTCTGTCAACTGGTAACATAGATTCTATGTCTGGCGTTAGCAACAGGAAATTCAAAAATTCTGGCTGGCTCTGGCAATAGAATTCTGAATTTTTCGGCTATTAGTTAACAAAAAAAAATTTTGTCTGGCTTCGGCTCTTGGAAAATTTCAGAATTCTGACAATAATTCATACAATACACTGTACAAAAAAATATAGTTTACAGTCGTGTCTCGGTTCGAGCTTGGCCCCACGTTGGGCGCCAAATTTTGTGACGTATGATTTCAAACAATTTAAAATGGCTCAAAATTTCTGCTAAACGTCAGGCAAAATCCGACGCTTCAACAATTAATATTTTAGAAATTTAAATAAATAAATCTCGCCGTCAGGCGCCAATTAATTTTAAAGATTAATTAATAAACTTGACTCGACTCGGCTCAAATAAACTCAAAACTCTCGACCCCTGAGCTTCTCTCTCGCTCAGAGGAGATTCTGCCCAAACAACGTTGGCAGCAGAAAGGCCAACGGCGAGACACGACTGGCACAGTACTGGTAAACGACTTACCCACGATGGCTCGGCTTCCTCTCAGTTGAGATTGTTCTCCTTGGCTCGACTTTCCCTGATCGTGACGCCATGGTAATCCACCAGGAAAAATGGCAAAGGAAAAGAAAACACTCGCTTCCACTTTATCTCACTATTAAGTTCACTTTATTTATGTATCCAACTCTCGGGCTCACTTTCTACCTCACAAGCACTCGGAATTAACAGTTTCAATATCACTACTTGGACAAATTACAAAATTATGATCGCGGCGAAGGGCTACGTACCGGCGCGGCAATACAAAATTTTATTATGGCGGCGAATACATTAACCACCTGTAGCGTCTCTTGAATTTTCCTCGTGGCTCGTCTCCTTCCTCGTCTCGTTCTTCAAAAGTGGTACTGGCCCCGCCATCTACCGCTTTCCCTCGTTAGGTTAGCCGCGCGACCTACTTTCCCTCAGATAGTGGGTCAGCTGGCGGTATTAGTTTTTCCGCAATTACCATGAAAATGTGGGCCTGTTAACTCGGGGCCTTTCCGACAGATGGCGTGACGATGTAGAATTTTCAACATTAATGACTCGCGTGAAAATTCGCATCGTCACAAATTATAATAATTAAATGCATAGAAAATATTTTTTTGAACGAGCCAAACAAAAATTAATTTTTTTGACTTTGGTGTACTATTTAAAAAGATGTCTGCCGTGGTAACCTTGTAAAGGAGCAGTATTGCCATTATGAGTCGTATCTTGTATAAAATAACAAGTACGCCTTTGTGCTTATTAATGCTGTTCCGTGGTTTTTCAATGAATTTTCGCCCGGCGCCTTAAATGGCATCTTTATGCTAGCGTTACGCGCGTTTGGTATAAATATTGTAGAAAAATTCATTTTTTTCTTTATTTAATATCCAGGCGTTAGCGTATCAGCCGGCCGGTGCATTTGTCGTTTGAAATTTTATATTTCTTACTGACATTAATGCACCAAACCGCTTTGAAGCAAAACATTTTTAAAATTTATTTTTTAAAAAATATTTGTCTATCAAAAACGGCTTATCGAATTCTGAAAAATTATATAATTTATATAAATGATTACCCTGAACGGTGGATCACTTGGCTCGTGGGTCGATGAAGAACGCAGCTAATTGCGCGTCATATTGTGAACT
>CM065483.1:43002082-43011582 GCA_032873175.1 Leptopilina drosophilae
TTAATTTGATACACACCCGTCGGGCAAAAGGGAATCCGGTTCCTATTCCGGAACCCGGCAGCGGAACCGCATACAATTCGGGCTCTCGCAAGAGTGTTCGTCGGGGTAACCCAAAATGACCTGGAGACGCCGTCGGGAGATCCGGGAAGAGTTTTCCTTTCTGTATAAGCGTTCGAGTTCCCTGGAAACCTCTAGCAGGGAGATAGGGTTTGGAACGCGAAGAGCACCGCAGTTGCGGCGGTGTCCGGATCTTCCCCTCGGACCTTGAAAATCCAGAAGAGGGCCACGTGGAGGTGTCGCGCCGGTTCGTACCCATATCCGCAGCAGGTCTCCAAGGTAAAGAGCCTCTAGTCGATAGACTAATGTAGGTAAGGGAAGTCGGCAAACTGGATCCGTAACTTCGGAATAAGGATTGGCTCTGAGGAGCGGGGCGTGTCGGGCTTGGTCGGGAAGCGGGTCTGGCTGACGTGCCGGGCCTGCGCGAGGTGAATGACTCTTTCGGGAGTCGGGATCCGAGCTCTGTCCCGTGCCTTGGCCTCCCGCGGATTTTCCTTGCTGCGAGGCTTCCGTGACGGTTCTATCGTCGTGGTCGTCCTCTTCGGCCGCCATTCAACGCTCAGCTCAGAACTGGCACGGACAAGGGGAATCCGACTGTCTAATTAAAACAAAGCATTGCGATGGCCCTCGCGGGTGTTGACGCAATGTGATTTCTGCCCAGTGCTCTGAATGTCAACGTGAAGAAATTCAAGCAAGCGCGGGTAAACGGCGGGAGTAACTATGACTAAAAACTAATAACTAATAACTAAAACCCTCGGGTGCAGTCGACTGAGTTTCTAGACACAGTGTCTGGGAATTGGAAGTAAATGTATAGGGTGTCTGCCGTGGTAACCTTGTAAAGGAGCAGTATTGCCATTGTGAGTCGTATCTTGCAAAAGATAGCAGGTACGCCTTTGTGCTTGTTAATGCTGTTCCGTGGTTTTTCAATGAATTTTCGCCCGACGCCTTAAATGGCATCCTTATGCTAGCGTTACGCGCGTTTGGTGTAGATATCACAGAAGAAATTAATTCTTCGCCGATTCTAACATCCGGGCGTTGCGTATCAGCCGGCCGATGTGTGGAGTAAGGATTTATTTTCGAATTCTACACATCAAACCGCTTTGAAGAGGGACGCTCTTGAGAATGTAACTTCTTAAAGGTGTGTCTCTCTATCAATAGCGGCTATCGAGCTCTGGAACTTAGAATGTCCACAGACAAGAGGGTGTCTGCCGTGGTAACCTTGTAAAGGAGCAGTATTGCCATTGTGAGTCGTATCTAGCAAAAGATAGCAGGTACGCCTTTGCGCTTATTAATGCTGTTCCGTGGTTTTTCAATGAATTTTCGCCCGGCGACTTAAATGGCATCCTTATGCTAGCGTTACTCGCGTTTGGTGTAGATATCACAGAAGAAGTTGATTCTTCGCCGATTCTAACATCCGGGCGTTGCGTATCAGCCGGCCGATGTGTGGAGTAAAGAATTATTTCCGAACTCTACACATCAAACCGCTTTGAAGAGGGACGCTCTTAAGAATTCAGTTTCTTAAAGGTGTGTTCCGCTGTCAATAGCGGATATCGAGCTCTGGAACCTAAGATGTCCAGAGACAAAAAGGAGTGCTGTCCGCTTTCGACTGGGGCCTGACTTACCATCCACGAAAACGTAGCAAATACAACCACAGGGAGTGGTGGCATCTATAATGGATGTACACTACTCCGTTTTTCCATGTAGCAAATACAATTGGACGTGGTGGTAATGTCGTGGTTCCGGTGGTCTGCGGATAGGGGTTCAGCCTCTCCGTGGAACCCGCTAGTAATGTCCTTGTATGTGGGCCGGATCCTTTGGTCCGACCCTAGCACGATGACAGCTAAGTGAACCCTTCGCTAACGGATCTTGGAATCACTCGTGATATCTGGGATCTGTACCAAACAGCTGGGTTGGCGAACACTCCTTGGGTTTTTCCAAGGCCGTTCCTAAAGAAGGAGAATATTATATTTTTGCTTTTTTAGAGATGTGACTTAAATATGACAAATTGATGTAACTTTTGACTATGAGTATGGATGACAGAAGGTGGTGCATTTCGCTATTAGGTGAGGGGCGGCACCTTTGAATAACATAAATGAATTTAAATGGCAAATATAGACAATGCCTCGGAGTTCGGAAGGACAGGTCCCGTCTTACCGAATATTGGTAGGGGACCAGAATATATGGAAAATAAAAAGATTATTGTAATCTTCATTCCGACTCCTGTGGCATTCGATTGTCCAATCTGTCTTAAAAATAATATAGCAACATCATTCATAGACATAAAGTCATTTTGTAGTCACATCTCTCGAAGCCATAAGGTGGACGGTGAAGTGTGGACGTGCCTCTCCTGTTTGAGGGAGTTTCGCTCTCACTACGCGGTGAGAGTTCATAAACCAAAATGTAAAGGTGCTGAGGGTGCCATTGCTCTGGAACATGTGTGCGAGGTTTGTACGGCCTCGTTTGCTACCCAGCGTGGACTCAGTGCCCATGAGCTGACCAGACATCCTGAAGTCAGAAATAGAAAGAGAATAGAATTGGCTAATGCGCCAAAATTAAGAGGAGGTGCACCTCTTACTAGGTGGACCGATGATGAAATCACTACGTTGATTCAATGGATACCAAGGTACGAAGGTGTTCGTGACATAAATAAAAAGCTCACAACCCATCTGCCTAACAAGACAGCAATCCAAATTAGTACCAAGCGAAGATCTGCGGCCTTCGCGCGATTGCTTCTCAATAGAGAAAATGACGCCGAACGTGGGGTTACTGATAATGACTCTACGTTGAGTGTTTCTGAGTCTGATTCCGAAACTGATTCTCAAATTTTAGAGTCTCATGAAGAAGAATCAGATAATGATGATGAGGAGGAAGAACATCCATTAAATAATGAAAACATGGAAACATGGTTTCAAAAAATGAAGGAGGCAATTGCGTGTGAGTCAACCGTAGATCCTAGCTTGAAAGAAGTCTATAAGATCGAGACAAAATTAATATCTATAGCTGCTGCTGTGGTATCGGGTGGTGATTTGGTGTTGGTTCGTGACAGAATTGAAGATTTCATACAAAATATGCTGGTACCTTGTATTACAGCTAATAACATCAAAAAGAATGTGGGAGGAGGTGTTGGGAATCGTTGTCGAGTCTCAGGCGGCAATAACAAAAATACTCCAAGTGAGTATAAGCAAAGGAGAGCGGATGTATATGCTAAGTGCCAGGAATTGTTTAAAAACAAACCTGCAAAGCTGGCTGAAATAGTTATATCAGGGGATGACCCTGAATTAAGACCGAGGCAGTTGCTACCAACTGCCGATGAGGTGAATAAACTATATACAGAACTCTGGGGAACTACTGGTCCCCGGAGTAAGATCAAATGTAATGTTGGAGAGCGATCATGCCACCCATCACAGTGGATGTCGTCTACAGAAGGATTTGTCGCTCCAACAAAAAATCAGCAGCTGGCATCGATGGCATAATACTACCCAATCTCAGAAGGAAAGGTGTTGCTGAGATCTTGGCACGGCTTTTCAACATTCTCCTCTTAACAAATTACTTTCCTAAATCTTGGAAAATTAACAGAACAACATTAATACCAAAGACTGGGGATCTGAATAATGTCATGAACTGGCGTCCTATTACCATCTCGTCCATGGTGGCCAGAGTATTTATGGGTATCTTAGATCAAAGGATATCTAAGATCACACGGCTGTCTTGTAGGCAGAAGGGTTTCACATCCGAAAACGGATGTGCAGATAACATCAACATTCTGCATGAAGCAATTGCATCCTCCAAAAGATCGGAGGGTGGTATTTTTATCATACTTGATATAAGAAAAGCGTATGATACAGTTAGTCACAGCGCCTTGCTAAAAAGCCTTTTTAGAGCAGGTGTGCCTTGGTATCTGGCGAACTATGTGGATGGAGCATACCGTGGTTGTTGTTCTCGAATAACAGTTAGAGATGGCCATGTGCCTATTACATTTAATAGAGGTGTCAAGCAGGGTGATCCATTATCTCCAACAATTTTTAATTGTGTTATGGACCCGGTGATTACTGCGGTCGAGGATGTGGGTGGTGGCATAGCCGTTGGGACAAGCAGAGTGCCTATATTGGCATTTGCAGACGATCTTGCTGTCCTGGCTAGAGATAAAACACAAGCCATCAAACTACTTTAGCTGATTACTAAAAAATTAGCCGATGTGGGGATGAGTATCTCCGCGAGTAAGTGTTTCTGCTTCCAAATAAAGAGTCATAAAGATACGTGGTCGGTTGTCGATCCTCAAATATCATTTGAAGGGTCGATGATTAACTACGTGGAACCATCAGAATTTTTACGATACCTGGGCAGTAAGATCGGCCCATGGAGAGGTATCTCTAAGAATGACTCACGGGATGGGCTTACTGCTGCTCTTAACAGAACAGCTGGCCTATCCCTAAAGCCAATGCAGAAGATACTTCTCATAACGAGATATGTCATACCCCATTTCCTCTATACCCTGGTCATTGGGAAGACCACCGTAACAATGTTGGAGGAATTGGATCAGGCTGTTAGACAAAAAGTGAAGAACATCTTACACTTACATGCCTCAACAACCGACGGTTTGCTGTACTCCAGAAAGAGGGATGGAGGCATCGGTTTGCCTAGAATTAAAAATATTGTTGGCATTGCCAAATTAAAGAGTTGGCTTAAAATGTCAAATTCCAAAGACATAACATCTAGAGAGGTGGCCAATTCAAGTGATAATTTAAAAACAATAAGGATGTTTGCTCGGGTCATGGGCGTTGAGTTTCCATTCGATACTAAGATCTTAAATCGAACTAAAATGAAATTAAAAACCGATGAGGTGCACCACTGGGCTGCTCTTGCTTCACAGGGGCAGGGTGTACCGTGGTTCGTGGACGACCCCGTCTGCAACTGTTGGCTGTATAATTACGATTTGTTACGACCTACAAGATTTATAACAGCATTGCAAATGAGATATAATACTTGCGGAGTGAAGGCAGTATTATACAGAGGAAGACCGCAAGTAAATGCTGATGCAGTCCTTTGCAGGCGGTGTGGTTCGCGACCGGAGACATGCGCACATGTTCTGGGGTATTGTCCCTTTGGTAAGCCATTCAGAATTAAACGGCACGATGAGATAATCGAACAAATAATCTCTAAACTAAAGGTACGTGGGGGTGCCATTGGGGTGATTAAAGAGCCCGAAATATCAATAAACGGTGCTCTTCTTAAACCCGATTTAATCGTGGTGGAGGAGGACGCCGTGTACGTCTTAGACGTAACAGTAAGATATGAACAAGAGCAGTCTTTATTCGAAGCAAAGCGAGAGAAAGAGGAGAAATATAAATCAGTCGCTGATCACCTTGGTGGCATCTACCAAAAAGTTGCCAGTGTGGCACCGGTAGTAGTTGGCTCCAGGGGAGCGCTTCCACACTTTACTGTCCGCACGCTCGAGAGATGTGGATTTAATAGGGCAGATTGTATAACAACATCCCTCATTGCTTTAAGAACTTCGATGGAGATGTTCCATCAGTTCTTAGATGGATAGTCGAGTGTTGCAGGAAGTCATGTGAAGGTCTTTTTGTGTTTTTATGAATGACCTTTGGCTTCTCAATTTTTGATTATTATTTTGTTTTTGTTTTTTTATTTATTTTATTTTTTTATTTTTATTTATTTTTTTTTTTGACTATCCAAATTTATTTGGATTAATGAGTTTTATAAAAATGCTCCTTACGTGGGTGGGGCAACATCACAAAGCACGCCACGGAATGTAATGCATTAAGCATTACCGGAAGATAGCCAAATGCCTCGTCATCTAATTAGTGACGCGCATGAATGGATTAACGAGATTCCCGCTGTCCCTATCTACTTTCCCGTGGGGATCCCGGGAGCAGAATAGGCCCCCTGCGATCGGCTGCATGTCGTAAAAGGCGACTAAATGAGGCTCGGAGTGTTGCCACTGCTTGCGGTTAGTACTCGGTTCGTCCCAGGCTTTCCTGCAGAGCAGTGGCTTACGATGATGATGGGCGGCGCCGTGTCGGCCCGGCAAGTCTAATATAGACCGACAACTTTCGCCCATTGTTGGTGTCGTCGATTGGAATGGGACACGCCGACAATGGGGCCGTGTTTGACCCGGCAAGAGAATAGGCAAAACGCGGTCACAACTGCGTGTCGTAAGAGACGACTAAGTGACTATCGAACGCATTACGCCCGTCTCGTACGGGCCTGGTGAGACTTCGGTCTGGAAGCAGAACCTCCGCGTGGTCCCCGCTGGTAGTGCACGAGGCTTGCCCTCGTCAATCTCCAGCAAATGGGGCATTGGCGGGGTCAATACGACTGCAACTAACTGCTTCCCCCTTTCATTGGGCACCGGTCTTCTTGCATTTCAGGCATTGCCTATCTTTATCAGAGGTGGTAAAGGAATTTAATGCTTTGAAAGCGTTTTTCCATTCCCCTCTTGTCAGTGGTTGAAAGCTCGCATGCTGAGCTAGAGGTGTGTTCAACGCCTGCCTGAGTGAGTTGCAGGTCCTCAACTCGGGTGGTTACCTGCAGAGTAACCAAGGATTAGAAAGGTCCCGCCCCCTACCCAGGGGTCCCATAGGTAATCCGTGTTGGTTACCATGGGTGGGTAGGCGGTTGGTTGTTTAACGTAACAACCTTCTGCCGCGATTGGTACGAGCGTATCTCGGACTCCGACGCTCGTAGGCGAGCCGTGTGGGTATACCTGTATAGGTGGGCCCTGCACGATAAAGACCAAAAGGCCGCTGTCCCTATCTACTAATGCATCCAAGGATCCATGGGGATTTGTGTATAAAATGGCGAGCAACAAACTTAAATCCCAAGAAGCGATAAACTCACTTACAGTCGGAGGTAGAAGCACACTTGATTGGAAATCGACAGCTGAAATTCTGCTGGACAAGCTATTTGTGGCGGATGAGGAAAATGAGGACACGGAAGATCAGAAGAAAACTAGGGAAAGAATGAATAGTCTTGAAGGAACGTTGACTAAGGAAGAAGACCCGTTTACCTATGAGGAGGTAGAGAAGGCAGTCAAAAATATGAAATCGGGGAAAGCACCAGGATGGGATAATGTTGAGGTGGACATGGTAAAGAAAGCGTGGCAGTACATTGCAAAAGAACTAGTGGAACTTTATAATGGCTGTCTAAACCATGGTATCTTCCCTAAGAGGTGGAAGAAAGCAGTAGTAGTGACACTAATAAAATCTGTGGATAAGGATCGCAAGGAACCATCGTCATATAGACCTATCTGCTTACTACCGGTGTTGGGAAAAATCTTGGAGTCGATAGCGGTAGAGAGAATTAAAATAAGAAGCGAAAAAGCCATGGCATAAGAGCAATATGGTTTTCGGAGCAAGAAATCCACGGAAGATGCAATAGAGGAATGCCTAAAAACAGTTAAAGAGAGCGAGGACAAGTATGTTATGGGCTTTTTTCTGGATATAAGCAACGCGTTCAATAATTTGTGGTGGCCAGACATCGTGGAAGGTTTAAAAGCAATACAGTGCTCGGAGAAAATAGTAAAATTGTTTGCGGACTACCTAAAATCGAGATCAGTAATTTTTTGCACGGAAACTGGAAGTGTTTGTAGAGAAGTCAACAACGGCTGCCCACAAGGATCTGTAGTGGGACCCACATTATGGAATATAGTTTTTGATGGAATCATAAGGAAGCTTAAACAAAATGGATTCAAAGTGATAGCGTTTGCGGACGATACGTGCATAATTATTTTTGGGAAAACTAGGAAAGATTTACAAGAGAAAGGACAAAGGGCAATTAATATTGCATCGGAATGGTGCAGAGAGCATAAAATGAAGCTCTCAGAAACTAAAACGGTTATGCTGCTGATGAAAGGGAAACTAGACCTTGGAAGACCACCAACTGTCTATCTCGAGGGAAAGGGTAACCTGCCAAATGAACCACTTGTCAAATGCACCACCGGATGTGACGCCATGTTTGTGGACAGAAAAATGTCTGTTGGTAAAAGTTCTGAGAGATGGCGCTAGGAGTTCTTTTAGTGGATATATTCTTGAAGGATTTGTGTGTCAAGTGAAATACAAAAATACAATTTCGTTTTCTAATGTGAAGTGTTAATTAAATTAAAAAATGAATTAATTAGTTAATTTATTATTATTATTATTAATTAATTAATTAAGTAAATAATTAATTAATTAATTAACTACTTCAATTAAATAATTAATTCTTGAGTTGCGGAGATTGTGGATACCATTTTTGAGGTTGGTTTATGTTTTTATTTTATATTAATAATAATAAATATTATTATTATTGTTTAAAGAAATGTCAAATTTTTTTTTAATAACTAATTTATGAAACATTTTATTTTTAAATCGTTAACATTTATATTTTTTTTTGAAATAATTTAATAATAAGATTTCTTGATATTTTTAAAAACTTTTTATTTTTATAGAATTATTTTTTATTTTAATTAAATAATGAGATTAAGAATTATTTGTTGTATTACTTAATTGTACTTACCTAATTATAAAATAATTGCATTTATCTTAAATTTAGAAAGTACTTAAATTTTCTTAAAAACAAATAAAATATAATTTATTAACAATTGTAAGATTTAATACAATTACATTTTATAATTTGAATTTTATTTAATTAATGTTTTAAATTATCTAACGTAAAACAGTGTTTTTGAATTCACGTTCAGACTTTTAAAAATTATAAGACTTCTTACAAAGTGCCAAGAATTACGGAAGTTTATAAAAATGATTACAATTTTTATTTTATAATTAATTGTATTTATTTAAAAACAGTAATATTAAAAAAAATAAGATTTTTTTTATTAACCTAATAAATAAAAAAACAGGCTTCGCAATCATCTACTGAAATCTATAATTTACTCCCTTTTTGTGTCAAATTTCTGAGACTAAAAGCTAATTTTTTCACAAATTACATTATTTAAAATCCTCTAATAATTGAAAAAAAATTCTTAATCAATTTTTTTGTTATTCGATTAAAACGAGATTTTTTCAATCCTCCAATTTTAATTTTTTGATAGCTACTTTTTACTACTATTTTCAGTCTTGAAGATAGTTTTTGCTACTTTTTTAAAAGTAATTGTCGAGTGCGAAGCCTGAAAGAGTAATAATTTATTAATTATTTAAGAATGGTATTAAATTATAATATCCTACAAATATTTCATTATTTTAACCTCTTAAAATATGTTACTTCTTTTTTCTTTCAGATTCTGACGAAAGTGAAGCCGACGATTATAATCGAACCTGAAGATGTGGTGACGATAAACTAAAGTTATAAATATTTAGGCATCAAAGACTATAACAATTTAAAAAATTCAAATACATTAAAATTTAATAACAAAATCAAACAAAATTTGTGACATTTTTGGTCAATTAAAATTATTTTTTTAAAAAAACCTTATTTACTCCTTTATT
>CM065483.1:43011632-43048150 GCA_032873175.1 Leptopilina drosophilae
TTCATAATGCAATAGATGTTGCCAAGCGTTTGCATTGAGAATGCCAACATAATCAAGTAATGAATGAACAACTGGAGGGCAAACTTTCTGTCGCCATTTATACATTGAATTTTCCACACGGGCGAATGTGACGCTAACTGAAGCATCTAAATGGCTGTTTAATAGAATTGTTTAAATTAAATAATATTAAATGTCAACAGAATAGTGTTTACTAGCAATTAGAAAAGAAGTCCTAAAAATTAGCAAAAAACAGTTATTAGTTCAAATTGGTAAACGAGTCCGCACTATTACATTAGTAGAAACTTTCTATATCAGGTTTAGAGAGTATTGATCAATTTTATTCAAGTTTTAGAAATAATGTATAAAGATATGAATTTTCTCCTTTTTCCAGGATGGCAACAATTTTAAGTTTATCAACGAAGGTGAAAAAGTTATCGGGGAAAAGATAGAAAAATTGTTGGATGTCTGTACAAAACTTTTTCTCTTGGTAATTTTTGCAGAAGTCGAAAGAAATGATTTTGTATACAGTCTAAACGTGAATTTATTATTTAAGAAGAATTTTCCTGTATGTAAAATTTAAAATGACAATTTTTTCGACAATTCATAGGATTATGATACTTTCCTTTATCTGAAAACTCCAAAATTTCAAAGGAATAAAATATTTCTTAAACCAGCATAAATTATGAAATTTAATTCATTTCTTAGGTAAAAGTATAAAAAAATTTTAAACTGCATATACTTACTTCGAACGAACTTCATCGTAAATTTTACGGAAATGATCAGTACTTGTAGTCACTCTTCTATAAAGGTCTCTTTTAAATGCCTCTTCTTTTACTTTTCGTACATTTGGTTCATGTGTGTGCTGAGTGATTAAATTAAAATTATTATCTCGAAAAACACCACGTGCACTGCAAGTCCCACGTTTGGATTGTGAACAAACGTAATAACTAAAAATTTATTAAAAGAAAAAATATTTTAAATGTGTACAGTACTTTTATATTAGTGAAGTGTTTGTTTATAAAGAAACTAAGATAATTTATAAACATTACAAATATAAAGCTATAAAATGTTTGACTTAACTTACATTGTATCATCCTTTCGATTGCTGACTGTGTATTTATAATTATCGAACACTTTTCCATTAAAAATCCTCAAATTGTTTCCTCTGTTTGCCATTTTACTGTTAATTCCATAAAACCAAAAAAATCATTTATTTTTAAATTAATTCATATTATATATGTGACGCGATATGAGGAAAGGGACTTTAGAAGCAAAAAAATTATAGGTTGTTTGCAATTTTTGAAACGAAAATATAAGAAAAGATCAACTGTAAAAATAAATCATTGATGTTTGAGTATTCATTACAACTAAAATATTTTGTAAACAAGATTTTTAATTAGCATATAGTTAAAGGTAATTTCCAATCAACAAATAATAACACTGCGGCAAAATCTTTAAGTGATTTGCTTCCGACACCTCTTTCTTCAAATTCTTCATTTATGCATAGACATTAATTCTATCAATTGCAATTAAGTTAAAGAAATATTAATGATTAGAAATAATAATTTAAGATATTTTCAAAATTTATATAGTTGATATAAAAATCTGAAACTTTTTTCACAAATGTTTAAAGTGCTAAAAATGTCTCTTTTACAGTATAAATGTGCGTTCTTTAAGATTTTTTTATCACAGACCTTAATAAGCAAAGTTGTTAATAATTATTGCAGCATTTAAATAAACTTTTAATTAAAATTAACTAAGAATATTTAAATTAAATGTTTTACTCTTTATTTAAAACTAACATTTCTTTAAATTAAATTATTTTTTGACTTGAAAAGTTGTTGGGTAAATATTTTTTAGTTGGAAATATGAAATATTTTCTGGAAAGTTCAGAGTTAAAAATTATTGTAATGTTATAAAGTCAATTTCAATTATTAAAAAATATTTTCTGAAAATGTAACATCTCAATGCAAAATTACTAAAGACTTTTGTATATAAGCTCTATCATGAAAACCTATTCAATAGTTTTTGTCAAAAACAGTGACCCTTTACAATTTGTAAATACCTTAACTTGAATCTTGAAAATCGAAACACTGAATTTCTTTCACGAGAACTAAGAAGTAAATGAACTTATTATTTTTGAATTTTATTTTCAATAATACATCTGAACAAATTTAATACGAAAACAATTAATTTATACGAATTTTACAACACACGAGCATTCGCGAGATGTCGTAATAGACGGCCATGTTAACCTGTAAATTGCAATGGTGGGGATAGGGAAGAGGATTTTATTTCATCACGTGACAAAATATTCTCTACACCGGCGGTTTTGAAAATTGCGTAAAACATAAGCATGCAAAACGAGTGTTTCTTGTAAGAAGCGCCACCTACTTCTTCTTCCTGTTTGTTCTAGTTTAGTTTTTATACTTCTCCGGTCGTTCCAAGAATTAACATGGATGGTCGTTGATAGACATCTCGTCCTGAAACTCGTGTGTCATAAAATTTAGAATAATTATTTAGTGTTATTCAAGTGTTCGCTATTAAAGTCTATTAAACTTTAAACTATTATTCTGATACAAATGTTCAATAAAATAAGTATTTAATTACTTTATTACATTGTGGTGAAAACGAATCAGTGCACTTTACAAGGAACCACGTGTTGCAGTTTCGACACTTAGATTTCGGTATATGTATTGACTAATATGCTTTTTTTATAAAAATATTTTAAAGTTATTTTTCATAAATAGCATTTAATCATTTAATTTTTCCCATTTATAATTTCGTAAAATTAAATAATTTCATTTTTAAATGACAATTATTGTGAGTGTATATTTTATTTAGATTAAATTCATGTTACTCTTATGCTGTAGTTGTCTATGGAAAACATTGATATATAAATGATTTAATAAAACTAAATGTAAAGATAAATTCGAATTAAATTAAAGTATCTTTTGGTTTTCTTAACATTTGAAACATTAGATTCATTTCTTATTTTATTAATATTACAAATTTTTTATTATTTATGTAATTATTTTTAATTTATAATATTTTTTATTAAACGCAATTAATTTATTCATTTTACTATTATTTTTATTTAACTTCTTGACAATTGTTTAATATTTTTTGTTTTTGTAACATAGAATTATACTTTAACAATATTAATTTTGTGCACGATAATGTAAATCTCCTTATCCTTTAAGTATTCTCATAGAATTTTATTACTCATTAGATGCAAAAGAATGTCTTAGACAATTTTACATTTTTTACAAAAAATTGAATGAGATTTAAAATAACTGTATTTAAATTTGCTTTTCGTTGTAACCGAATATATCGCGATCTCCTTTATCTTAGTAGTGGGGATGGGGAGAGGTACTGGCTTCATCACGTGACAAAATATTATTTACACCCTTGGTTTTAAAAATCCCGCCTATGTAAAACACGAGTTTCTTTAATAAAACGCCATCTTCTTCTTCTTCCTGTTTGATCGTGTTTAGTTTTTAGACGTGTGCACTTTAAAATAAAAACGGATGGCCATTGAGCCACCTCGTCCGGATCTGGCGTGTAATAAAATTAATTGTCGTGAATAATTTGTGTTATTTAAGTGTTTTGCATTAAACTATATTAAAACTTACAGTATTATTTTGTTAAAAAAGTTGAATTAAATAAGTGTCATTACTTATTTTATAATACTGCAGTAAATCGCATTAGTGCATTCGACAGGAAACAAGTGCTGCATTTTCGAAACTAGGATTTAGGTATTTACTAATAATGTGCTGCTTTTATGTTAAAATATTTACTTTTAAATTATTTTTATAAACAACGTGATTTGTTATATTTTTTGGTTCAATAGCATTTTTAATTTTCGACATAAATATTTTTTTTAAAAATGGACTTCGTTTTTGAATAACAAGTACTGTGTGTATATTTTTGTACTGTATATATTTTACTTAGATACTATTAATTCATGTTACTCTTATTCTGTAGTTGTCTATGGAAAACATTGATATATAAATGATTTAATAAAACTAAATGTAAAGATAAATTCGAATTAAATTAAAGTATCTTTTGGTTTTCTTAACATTTGAAACATTAGATTCATTTCTTATTTTATTAATATTACAAATTTTTTATTATTTATGTAATTATTTTTAATTTATAATATTTTTTATTAAACGCAATTACTTTATTCATTTTACTATTATTTTTATTTAACTTCTTGACAATTGTTTAATATTTTTTGTTTTTGTAACATAGAATTATACTTTAACAATATTAATTTTGTGCACGATAATGTAAATCTCCTTATCCTTTAAGTATTCTCATAGAATTTTATTACTCATTAGATGCAAAAGAATGTCTTAGACAATTTTACATTTTTTACAAAAAATTGAATGAGATTTAAAATAACTGTATTTAAATTTGCTTTTCGTTGTAACCGAATATATCGCGATCTCCTTTATCTTAGTAGTGGGGATGGGGAGAGGTACCGGCTTCATCACGTGACAAAATATTATCCACGCTGCCGGTTTTAGAAATCCCACAATTAAAATTGTCGATACCCTTGGAAAAACGTTATCTCCTTCTTTTTTGTGAGTCTTGGCTGTAACTCATGTCTTAATATTATCACTCCGAAATTATTCTTTTTAAATTAAGAAAAGTGTTGTGAATATATATTTTATTCGGACATTAAATTCATAATATTTTTAACCTAAAGTTTTATAGGAATTCATTAATTAATATCTTAATAATTTGCGAAAATTAAACTGTTCAATAAATTTGAAGTTAAAAGTAATTATTTCTTTACTTTTATTAACATCTTGAATTTGAGGTTTTTTATGTTTTACTTTTAGTAAACAATATTCAAACAATATTTTATAACGATGAAAAAACCATACACAAAAATACTTCAAACTTTAAAGAGAAAGAAGAAACAAAGGATAATATGATTATTAAAGTTCACAATTTTCTTAAAAAATTAATTTCTTTTTAAGTTTTTGAAAAATTCTTCAAAGGAATTCAGTTACTTTGATAAATTTCCTTGCAAAAATCAAATTATTTTCCAGTTTTAAAGTATATAAATATTTTTAACAATCGTTCCAGAAAACGCCAAATAGAAAATGGAAGGTGGCGGTGATGATGAAAGAAATCGTTCCAACAATGCGTTAGTTACACTTCATTAATTTTTTAAAATTTATCCTGATTAAAGAATAATTTAAAAAAAAAACATTCCAGGCGGGGTCCATTAAGGGAAATGCATAACTTCGATGGACACTATTATATGAAAAATCAAACCAAAAATGGAATTTTGTAAGCAGATGTTTTTTCACCTTTATATAGATTTAAAACAGTCCATGCATTTACAGTATTTAGTAAAAATTTAAAAATCACTTTTGCATTTATATCTAATCTGTAAATGAAGTTTTTCATTCTGAAAAGTATTTCACAAAGTTCACAATTTCTAAATTTTTTAATTGAAACCTGGAATTTCTTTTCCAATAATATTAGAATAAAAAAATTTTAAAAATATGAATAACTTTTTAAAACTTTATATTACTTAGAAAATACACCTATTGCAAAAAGTTTTTAAATTTTTAGATTATCAAAATAAAATACTGTTCCTACACGGACTGTTTAATAAAACTGTTTAAATAAATAATTTAAATAATAAATAATAAATATTTTTTTTATTATTATATTATTATTAATTTATTTATTTATAATAATTAATAATAAAAAATAATAATTAATAAAAATAGTAATTATAATAATTTTAAAATATAATTTATTATTTCAGGTATTTGCTGTGCAAATATCACAGATGTAGAAGATGCCCTGGTAGGGGGGTTATTCGACGAAATGAAATTTTTTACGCTACTCATGACCATACTCATCTGCCTAATCTAAGGTTTGAGAAGGAGCAGTCGTTCCGGAGGGAATTGTTTAGGAGTTCAACAAGTCAACCACAGAGCTATATTTTTCGTAAAAAATTGTAAATTCTTCTTTCTAAATCTGAATTAGTTAAAAGTTAACAATCAAATGACGAAAATTTGCAAACTAAATGATTTAGTAATTTTTACTAACAAGTAGTAAAATTGTACAAAATGTTATTAGAATTCTACCAGCAATTAGTAGAACTGTAAGTTTTACTTTAATTTTAGTAAAATTTTACTAAAAGTTAGTAATGTTATACAAATCGGAAAGAGGATAAGTCGTCCATGAAATCTACTTTAAAGTAGTAAAATTTTACTATTTCTTAGTAGAATTTTATTAATTAAGTGAGAGTTCTTTGAAAGCCAGTAAATTTATATAGTATTCCATAAAGTCCATCAAAACCTGTTCCATTTATGACTCATTATTAAAATTATATTCATTCGTACTTTGTAATATTAAAAAATCCCAGACATCAAATTTTAATATAATTTAACTACTTTATTTAAGTTTAACTGACGCTTTACACTGCTTTCGGCTGTCTTCATTGCTTCTGTTCTGTTTAAATGTTCATTTTTGTACAATTTTTAAAAGTTCTAATACCCTTATCCTTCGTGGATCACTCTAGAGCAGAAAACCGGATTCTCTATAACATTATCTCTAATTATTCGATTGTTTCCATTTTTTGAATTTACACTCTGAGGAAGTATTGAAACTAAGATCTATAAGGTCTATAAGATCTACAAGAAAATATTTTTTTTCTTTATACGTACATGCAAAACCCTCGTTTGGCAACCACTGGCAGCACTCAAAAATGGTCGATTTCCTACAGTCCGACCAACCGATGCCTAAAACATTTTGCTCACAGTGTAGCAGTGGGCAAAATATTTTGCGCAGCGTTTGTTCGCACTTTAAGGCGATCGGACATCTTGAACTACTGCAAGCGCTTACCAAAACGAGGTTATGCCTGCACTTATAAAGAAAAATATTGTTCGAAACATGGTGCCGCGTGAGCGTATGCCCATTGCTCGTGTAATAAACCTGGCGACAAGTCACTGCTAGGCTTCGCCTCGCATTGAGTTCTCGCGACGCCATTACACTCACAATGTGCAAAACGCTCACTTGGCACCTTGTATCGAAATAAACTATTGCATTTTCTTTCATGCATGAAAGTTAAAATTTTTTTTAACAACGTGTTCAAACATATTTTTTCCATTTTTTTGCAACTTTGAAAAAATTTAAAAAAAAATTTATTTCCAAATAACGTAGGGTTGCCATCAGAGATACTCCAGTTCGAAGGATTTTAAAAAATCTTGTCAACTTAAAAAGTTATAGATTTTGAAAATTTTTGGAAAAATAACGTTAGAAGCTCAAAAATGGTCAGAACTGGATAGAAAAATTGTCAATTTTTGGTGTGCAAAAGTGAAATTCACTTATACACATCTTTAAACCTCCATCGCACACCTTAAGAGGGTCTCCGGTTTCAATATTTTAACTTTTCTAACTCCTAAGTTTTATGACTCATAACTTTTCTTTTCCTTCTTGCAAAATAAAATCAGTTTATTTAAAATTGCTCTAAATTTTTTTATAATTATTCTATTCAACTCAGTTAACAATTTTGACCATTTTCAGGCCATGTCTTTTTCTTTAAAAAGAAAGGATTGAGACATCTTTTCTAAATACTTTTATCATACTGAAATAAATACTTTTGAAGTTGAACAAAAATTTCAAAACGTGTGAAATAATTTTTTAATATTAATAGTCATCTTGTTAAATACTTAAAATTTGACATTGTCAAGATTTTTCAATCAAATTAAGTAAAAGTAATTTTTTGTTTTTAAAATGATTTTTTTGTAGAACTTTAATGTCCATTTGCATTATTAAAAAAAAGGAATACACATTAATGACATTAATAACTGTTTTCTTAATTTTTTGTAGGCACGAGAATGCAGAATTAGGTTTACCCTTTGAAACAATCCAGGGATCAATGTACAATTGGAGAAATCAAAACATTCCACACACAATGCCAACAGATTTAAGGACCTTCGTTGAAATTATAAACCAGGAAAACAACGTGCACCTCCGAAATTACGTTGATGGAAGCCTAAACTATTCTTTTGTGTCAGGAAACACTTTCCAAGTAGCCGTAATTGCAGATTACGCTTTCCTTCAATCATGTGTAGAGAATGCTGAGAATTATGTTATACATATATCACAACTGGCAATCCCATCATCGGCATGGTGTCGAGAATTTATAACACTTTCAACCTTTCAAGATAACTTTGTAAGTATTGGACATATAAAATTTATTTTAAAATAAATATTCTGTTAAAAAAGACATTAATAAACAATTTTCTTTTGTCAATATTTGTCAGGTGATTCAATGTGCTTGGGCTGTTTCAAACGAAAATTCGACCGAGGCATACACTGCATTCTTGCATGAAATATCAAGGATAGCTCCACTATTTCACGCTTCACAAGTTATTACAAATTTTGGAAGAAATTTACATGCAGCTCTTCGCCTTCATTTTCCAAATGCTCGATTATACGGAAGTTTGTACTATTATCACGAGGTAAGTTACGACAAGGTAAATTTTTATTTTAAATATTTATTTTGTTTATTTATTTATAACTGATAAACGGAGTAATGATACTTATTTTAGTTTAAATAAAAAGTAGTAGAAAAAATTAATTTTTTAAACTCATAGGAAAATTCAGAATTTTTGTGTCTTTTCGAATGCCTCATGTAATATGTAAAGTGATTATCGCCAAAACTTCAATTATACAAAAAATCAAACTCTCAAAAATACAATTACGTTTACAATTTTTTTTAAATTCTCATAAAATTTCCTACTATCTATAATTATAAGTAATAAAATTATCGTAAATTTGATTATTTTTATATATGAATATAAATTCTCGTTCTACATTAAAATAAATTTCGTTTTAAGGCAACTCAGAAACTAGGCTTTCTTAACGGTCTCTAATAAGAATTCTAATTTAAAAACCATTTAATTATTCAGTGAATTATTTATTTTTGTTTTATTTTAAATACATAATTAAATTAAATTAAAATCTCGTTAAATCTATTTAAAAAAGGTTTACAAATTTAAATCTAGTTGAATTGTTATATAATAATTTAAGAAAAAAGCATTATAGCGTAAATTTCTTAGAAATAATTTAAATTTTGAAAAATTTCTAACTTAAAATATTTAAAAATTTGAATTTCCTTTCTTTTAACTTGCAATTCTGTAGAATTAATTACTGTTTATTATTTTTAGGAAACTCAAAAACTGGCGATTGTTTATGATTTGCTACAATATCTTGTCGATGAACGAGAAGGAGAGGTTAAAAGGTTTTTGCTTTCGGTATTTACATTGCCACTGTTGCCTGCTGAAAATATTCGGCAATATTTTGATGAAATGGTCGAAAACTTGAGTTCGCATTCGGCCGGTATTCTAAATAAATTCATCGCGAACTATGAAACTCTTTGGTTACGTAATGTGACAGCTGAGAAATTCACAATGTTCAATAACCTTTGTCTAATGACAGATTTTTTAGAACATTACTCTAATCAATTAATTATCAAAGTTGGTACGTTCCCACTGACATGGAAATTCACTGGTAAGCTAACGAAATCATTATTTACACCTTTATAAACAATTTTATTATTTAATTTTTTACTACATTATTATTTTTAATATTTCAGAAGGGATTCTAGCATTACAAACCAGAATCTTCAGAGACAGGAGACGTATTAATGCAGGGATACGAAATGGAATTCAATGCAGCAAAGTAACAAATCGAAGAACTTTTTCAAGAGTGAGAAGAGGATGGGATGAATTGAATACAGACTTTATAACCAGACGTGAATTTATTAGACAATGTTCCTATCTTATAACTGAGCCGAAAATGGAATTTTTTGCTCTACATCTAATGGAGAACGAAAGAAGTCTTCTTGACTTAATCATCACAATTCCCGAAGTTGTTCCAGGTGAACTGATTTATTGTTTTTCTGAACAACATTATTGCAAATAAATATCTAACACAGGAATGTTCGTTAGATATTTATTAGCATTTTAATTATTTATTAACTATCTCTTTCTGTCGCGCGCTCGGCGAATTCTTCTTCCTATCCGCTCATATAAAATTTCCTCATTATAGAATTTAATTTCAATGTATTTTCCCCAAAATTTACCTGTAAAAGCTCAACAATAATTAAATTTAACTTTATCTCTGAACCTGCAACAATTCCCGCGCTTAAGCGTGCGGCTAACTTCTTACTGCATTTTAAAAATAATATAAATCTTAAAAAATAATAGAATTTGAAAATTTTCTAATTCCAATTTTTATTCAAAAACCTAAAAATATTTAATTTTAAAAAAATTACAAAAGATTGTATTCATTCAATAGTTAAAAAAAATTTCTTATAAAATTCAACTATGTTCGATATTTGTAAAACATTCTCGTAAAAATTGCAATTATCTTTATAGATAACAAGATGCTTCTGCACATATATGTAGTAATAATGCTATCACTCAGTCGATAAATTAATAAAGACAATGAGGTAGTCGATCCTGACTCGGAGTGATCGACTATCTCATTGTTTTTTATTAATTATTCTCCAAAGTTAAATTATTCCGAGTGTCAGGGACAGAAAAAGGTGAATGAATGAAAAAACATTCAAATTAGTATGGTTAATAACTATTGTATATTTAGCTCTAGCTGTCAATGTGTTGGAACTCCCACCAATTGCCGACAGAAATGAAGAAGGTAAAAAAAATTTAATTTGTGTAAAAATATAGTAATTGTTCGTACAAAATTACTAATTTGATCCGCTTCGAAGTATTTTAATTGAAGCCTTGGACCCAATAACTCGCCCGACGCTCGGAGGAACGCGCAACTGCCAGTCAGTGAGCAGTGAGCGCCTCTGGGCCACTCACTGCTGCCCGATTGATATTAGCGCTTTCCTCCGAGCATCGGGCGAGTTACTGGATCCAAGGCCTCAATAAATTTTAAAAATATTTAATATTTAGCTATTGCTGTCAATGTTTTGGACCTCCTACCATTTGCCGAAAGAAATGAGGAAGGTAAAAATTGTTTAATTTGTATAAAAATATACTAATTGCCGTAGAAAATTACTAATTTCAGGGTGGCCACATTAAAGTAAATCCAGTAAAAATTTCAGGGAATACATTTTTTTGTCAGTAAAGTCAGAGAAATGTCAGGAAAATTTGTTGCCAGGGAAATTAAGAAAATTGAAAATTTTCTCGACTTATTTTAAAAAATTGCAATTAAAAATTCTGTTTTCAGTATTTTCAATTACATATTTCCAAAAATTCAAATACATATAAAAATAATACAATTTTAAAATTATTCTTAACATTTTGCAGAATACAATGAAGCTCAAAATTTGTAATTAATATTTAATGAAAAAATTAATTAATTTTTTAAATTATACCAAATTTTTTTTAAAAAATTCAAATATTTTCGACAAATTACATAAAAATATTTTTAAAAACTAATTATTAGAATTGTTTTATAATAATTTTTTAAAATTTAATTATCTTCGAACAATGTGAATAAAAGTGTATAAAAAATTTTCTTTTTGGAGTTATTAAAATTGTTGAGAAATCATGGTCCTTTTCAAAATTAAAATTCTTCAAAAATATGAACATTTTTATTCATATTTTTTCAAAAATACAATTATTTTAAAAGATTTTACCAAACTTTAATTGTTTGGAAATCATTTAAAATTGAAAAACTAGAATATTTATACAATTACAATTATTATAAGAAATTAAATTTTTGTATTTACATAATAGAGTTCTAGAAGAACTTTTGGGAAATTATTTAAATTAATTGATTCAGAGATGAAGTTTAGTTGAAAATTGTAAGAAATAATAAAATTTAGGAAGAATTATAATTTTAAATTATAGAAATGATTGAAATTCATAAATTTTACTCATTTTCCGTAAACATTCATATTTTTCTGTAAAATGAATTTTGTCAGGAAAGTAATTTTATTGTCAGTAAATTGTCAGGGAACAATGTTTTTTATACGATAAACTGAAACTTATGGCCACCTTGAATTTGTTTTGAAGTATATTAATTAATTTTAATAATAATTACTGTTTTATATTTAGCGCCTGCTGCAAATGTTTTGGACCTCCCAATGGCCGAAAGAAATGAAGAAGGTAAAAATTTTTCAATTTCTATAAAAATATACTAATTGTTAGTATGAAATTACTACAGAGTTGCTACAATGTCTGGAAACCTGGAAATGTCAGTGAATTTTCTCTTGTATAATAACGTCAGGGAAAAATGAAAAAACATCTGGACATGGTTGCCATGCATTCTTCATTTCAAATTCCCTGACATTTACAGGTTTTCAGGTTGCTCTAATAATTTGTAATAAAAATGAATTAAAATAATAATATATACATTTTTTAAAACAGAAAACAGAACTGTTTGCTGCGTGTGCCAACGAATGCGACCAACACGATGTTTCCTCCAATGTGGACATTTGTCCACATGTGAAGAATGCTCACAACAATACGTCCTATTGAATCCGCTACAAACCTGCCCGATGTGCAGACAACATTATACAAATATGCAAGTAGTCAGAGAGCACGTTGAGTGCTGTATTTGTTATATAAATGAGCCAACTACCTGCTTCTTTCCATGCGGTGACATGTGCATCTGTGATGCATGTCTGACTGAATTTTTGGCATACGGTGAACAAAGTTGCCCCGTATGTGGTGATATTTATCAGTTAAACCAAAGACTGTTTTTGTAATTCTAACTTATTCTATTACAATAGGGTAAAAATTTCTGAAGTGTGCTCCTATTTTTCATTTTTCTCATTATTTATGTTTCGCCAGCTAATAAACCGATTTCAGAAATTCTAACCCAATATCGATTCTTAATAAGGTATAAGGTTCAAAATCATTTATTGTTAAACGTTGTATTTATTGACATTATGGAATAATGTAAAATACCTATATGAAAGGAACCATTAATCTTAAAGCACGATTTCCAGTATTACAAAAATTTATCTATATGTATGTGCTATTAAAGTTATACTTTTTAACTTTTAATAATATTTAATATATTTAATTGAGCCCACTTGATACAAGAAATAAACATAGACCATTGAAATTAAATGGGCTGCGTCTAGTTCTTGTATCAAGGGATTCAATGTACAGTATTACGACTAAAGCGAACAAAAATGTGTTATTAAAATTTCGATAATTTCTAATGTTTCATCTCATCTAAACAATCTTACAATAGTCTTACATTGAGACACTTGTTTTTTTAGTGTAGAGATATACCACTGTCGTTTAAGAGTTATCCAAAGCATTTCCGTAGTTCAGAGAAATTACCTAAGAATAACGAATATTTTTTGAATTACTTTTGAATTTCGTTTAATATATGCAAGCATCGATGTACTTATAAAACGTTCATAGGAAATAATTATATCAGGTTGCAATAAGTATTACAATACATTAAAAAATGAGTCTCAATCGATTTTCTACAAAATTTGAAATTTTATTTGAAGAAAACAATTAAACGCAAAGACATGAAGAAAAATCAACTGAGACAAATTTTCTGTAGTTCAAATTAACATAAATTTTTTATATCTACTGATATTTGTTCTACATTATTAGAAATTAAAAATTATGAATGGTGAATAGTGTTTTCTTAAAAAGAATTTAAACTTGTAATTTTGAATAATTAGAAAGACAATTTTTTTCTATAATGAACATGAATTTGAACTTAAAAGTTAATTATAACGTCGAAATTTTAAAACAAAAAAACAGTATTAAATATTTCAAAATTGCACAGAAAAAAGAAATTTAGCAGCTAGATTTTATAGAAACTTAATTTTGTAAAATGTAGGGAGTATTTAAAGATAAAGTACAGAACTTTGGTATTTTATACTGAATATTTTTAAACTTTATTCTGAAATATTCCTTACATTTTACAAAAACACAGTTTCGTAAAATATAATAAATCCATTTTTCCGTGTAATAGCTTTTTATAATTTGTAAAACTATTCTTTTTAGAAAAACACCATTTTCCTATCGTTTGTGATATTATGATATTAAGCAAATAATAGAGGGGCATGAAGCTATATTGTGTTACGCACCATGTTAAGTGAATGGCGCGTAACACATTATAGTATCCAGCTCCTCAATTAGAAAATATGTTTGTCGTATTATATTTAATTTAAATTATCTGTTTGCAAAATGTATAAGTCTATAATAATATATTAGGGTGTCTCTCAAACTAACAAATTACTTATGCCTCGTATTAAATGGTATTTTTTTCAAAAATAATAAAATATATATTCAATGAAACATTCCTCTATATGTTACACTGGAATATGTTCCACATTTCACTGATTTACACTTTTTTATAGTGATATGATATTATTAAAAAACATTTAATCTTACAGTATAAATGGCTAAGTTTTAAATAATTTAAATTTATTAATTTTTAATAAAATAACATTAGCGAGTAATTTGTCATTTTTCAGAGATACACCTATAAACAAATGAGGCGTTACATTTCAAAACGACACCCTTCACAAACAATTGTCATTGTACGGCAATTTTAAAATCTCAAAACACGTAACCTCAGATTTTTTTTATACTTTATGTCAAAATAATAAATAAAAGAAATAATTATTTAAAAATTGTTTTACAATGGAAATTGTTTCTAAAGGAGATATTTTGCAAATGGAATGCCTCATATATATTATTATAAAACAAACCATTGAGAAAATACATTGTTTAAGAGAATACTCTCAATCAGTCAGTGAATGTTATGTAAAATTGTCTGTAAATTCTTAAATTTTTTATAATTATAAAAACAAATTTTTCTATTTTCTAATGTTTTTTTCCATATCCTTTATTTAAAAAAATTTCCAAAATCTCAACATAAAAGTGTTTTATTTACAGTAAATAAAATATGTGGACGTACACATTAAAAGGTCCCATAATGTCGGTTCTAGTTTTCGAGATAAACACAATTTAATAATTTTTGAGCAAAATCTTAATTTTTTTACTTTTATTATCAAACTACATATTTTAGAAAGACGAATCAAGCGTTTTTCATGAATTTATCGATAATTTTACTGCTTGATTTAATTGGTTGTTTTGAGAAATGAAAACGTGACCGTTTTGTTTATTTGCAAAAATAATCCATATTTCTAAAATAGAGATATGCAAAAATTTAAAACATCTTGTTTTTTCATCTTTAAGGTGCCATGGACTGTAAACAATTTTTATGTGAATAACTTTCTAGAAAAATCAGAGATATTAATGTAAGAGTCTTTTTTCCTAATTGTCGAAATGAAAATTTGAATACTGCGTCAACTTTTTTATAATAGAGACTGTTTAAAAATTTTTAATAAGTTTAATATTTATTCGTTTTCTTCAAATAACATAATAAAATTGTACTTAATCATTAATATTGTAAAAAAAACCAATCAAAAAAATTTTTAATTCAATATTATCAGGTTTAATAATAAATATAAATAATTATACACTTACTTGTAATGGTAAGGATTTAAATTTTTGCCGCACATTTCTGTTTCACTAAAAGACTTTACTCAGCAGCGCCACCACTGCATACATTTACCGACACACAGGGATGGAAATCTCACATCGAAAGTTTAGTGTGTGATAATTGAAACTTTCGTTAGAAAAAAAGTTGGACAAAAAGAAATTCGATTATTAGAACATAATGTGAAAGAACAGTTTTTTAAATAAAAGTAATTTTAAATTCCATTTATATTAAATGAAAAGTAAGTTAAACTGTAAATTTTACACATAATTTTTTAATTTAATACGAACCCGATTAAATGCAAATTTTGACATTTGAACATTTCATAAAATAGGGATGTCAATAAACAGAAATTTGGTTATATAAAATTTCTCCAACTTGATAATTTGCACTCATGAAAACTTTTTTAAATAATAATTTTAATAAACTTACCATGGGTCCACTTAAAGTTTGGCTACCAATTAATTAATTAACAAAATAGTATTACTAAACAGGAAATCGATTTGCATTAATTTTGACTAAAAAATCAATCTGATAAAAGAAAATTTATGTCAAAATAAATTTTACCGCACAAATGTTAGGCTAAATAAAGATAATATCAAATTCAATTCTATTAAAATAACAATTAATGAAAATGAGCATTCTGGTAAACATAAATTTCATCAAGTATGATTTTGTTAATATAGAATTTCATTACTTTGAGAAATTGTTAAGAAAAAAAATTCAACAAATTAAATATATGTGGTTTAAAATTTATGTTGAAAAATAATTCTATTCAAGTAAAATTTAGCCAATTATCGTTTCTCATTAAAAGAAATTAGATTTGATGTAAAATCATTTTTTAAAAATTTAATTTCACAAAATTTTTGATATTTACAAATTAATATTGCTCCAAGATTATCTAAATTTTAATTCCCCCATTATATATTTTTATTATTCACACACTAATACACGTACTAACTATGATTAATAAAAATACTGACAAATGTAACTTTTCTAAAATTACATTTCGCATAATTGAAAATCCGTTTAAAAAAATATTTTGAAGTATTTTTAAATATTTAAATAAATGGAGTTTCAAATATAAATTCTAGTGACTTACTTGTCATATCAAAGTCTTTTAAATGAAATCTTATTTATATTACATAAAACATGGAACTAATAAATATTTTTTGCTTCAATATTGCTACCAAATATACATTACATTACAACAAAAATTTAATTTAATGAAAATTCGTGCATTTAAAAATTTACACACATTTAAATTCTGCTTATTTGAAAAGCTGATTTAATGCAAATTATACCATATGCGAACTCTTTTAATTAGAAATTGTGACAAACGTTCATTCGATTGAATAAAAATAATTAAATACGGTAATTTGTATATATACAAAAATTTTTTTAATGAAAGTTAGTTAAGTTAAATTTAAGATAGTCAAAAATTCGGTTACGTATACATTATATTTTCAAAACAATTTGCTAAATAAACAATCTATCATATTTAAATTATTAAATAAATAAAAATATGATAAACAAAAATTTATATTAATAAGAATTCAACTTTATCAGTATTTACTTAAATAAACGTACTGTAACGTTTCATTTTATCTAAATAACAATTAATAAAAATAAATATTCCACCGGACTTACATGCCATTAAATAGGATTTTATTAAAATGGAAAATCATTATTTCAATAATTCGTTAAAAAAATTGACTGGAAAAATTTTTTTTTGCTTATTTTTTTTTAAGTATAATTTTCGTCAAAATAAAAGTTATGCAACTATCATTTCTCTTAAAGTGAAATTCAATTTTAAAACTAATGTCTTTAAAAATTCTTTTAAACCAACTTTCTACCATTTACGAATTAATATTTTTGTAAATTTATTTAAATTTTAATTAATATTTTATGTTTTTTGTTATTTTTGCAGTAAAACACATATTGACTTTGATACATAAAAAAACAGATAAAGGACATTTATACCACATAAAATTCTGCATATTAAAACTTCTAACAAGTTTCCGTTAGAGAATAAGAATGCGTGTCTGGGTTTCGATCCCCGTAGTTCGTAGGTTTCAGATTTTAATACAATTGTAAAAATTTAGTGCTTAAAACTTTCTAGCTTGAGTCTAATAATAATAATAATAAGTCTAATAATAATAATAGATAAATAATTGAATATTTGATACAAATAAAGATTTAGTTACTTAAAAAAATTATTTTATTGATGCAAATAAATATTCATTTCATACTGTCAAATAAAATACTCAGATCTAATAAATATTTACTTGGTTCAAAGAAATATTTATTAAATAATAGACAATTAAACTATTTAATTAAGTCAAATTATTTTTATTTGATTCAATTAAATTATTTTTAGTGTAGAAATTATGCAAATTATTTCCTGAAAAAAAGAATGGGTTGGTGAACAATATTGTTATTGAGAAATAAAAATTATGCAATTCAAGTGCAAATTAGGAATACAAAATTTAAAACAAAATTTAATTCTTTAAGATAAAATTCTTTTAATAAATATGTGTTCATCTTTAGAATAATGTTAAAAACTGTTTCAATGTTAAAATATTTTCATATTGAATAACAGAAAGAAAGGAGGCGCGCGTAGCGCGCAATTAAAAGTGACTAGTTCCTATTAAATGCATAATCTCCAAAGTAGAAAATAATATTTTTCATTTCGGAGAAAGCAATTGTCTCATTTTCTTTTAAGAGTGATCAAGGATTGAAGTTATATTCGGAAGAGGATATGAATCTTTTATTATTTGGACGACATTAATTAAAAACCATTTGCAATTTCATTTCTCAATTGGGGCCATATATTTTCTGGCACAATCAACACAGTTGATGATTTCTACCTTGAACAGAGGGTAATTTGTCACACTAATGTCTGAAATTATATTTTTTTGTTTTTGTAAATTTCGTAAAAAGGAATAAGTTTTACCACAAGGGCAACGTTATTTTCCCGGTATATCGCTGGAACTTTTTTCACCACTCGACTACCCTTTTTTCGGTGAAAACCATTATCTTTTGATGAAAATAGTGCATTGTTATTCCTATCAAATGCATTATCTCCGGGAAAATTTTTTTATATTTCGGTGAAATCCATTATTCCTGCATGAAGGTAGTGCATTAGCATTCCTTTTAAATGTATTATCTGCAAAATAAAAAATAATATGTTTATTAAAATTAAATAAAAATTCAATTAAAATCAGGTGATTATCTCATTCTCTCATAATTCATGAGAAGGGTGACCATACAAATTTCAACTAAAATAAATTTATAATTTTAAAAGAAGTCATGTTTAAAAGTATTCGTTAAAATCCCTTTTTCTCCACAAAAGATATAAGTAAAAGAAAATTATGCTTTTCATACTATGCAAATTCAAAAAAATTATAATTTTACAGTTCTGGTGAATTATTTTCAAATAATTTTACAATTTTTTAATTAAAAAATAATATTTTTTCAATATTTAAATGAAAACAAATCATTTCATTAATATTTTAATAAAAACAAATAATTTCATTAATATTTAAATGAAAAAAAGTAATTTTACAATTTTTTAATGAAAAAATAATATTTTTCAATATTTTAATGAAAACAAATAATTTCATTAATATTTTAATGAAAATAAAACTTTTTTAAACTTTATCATCAATGTTTTTATTTAAAATAGGGGAGAATGGGGAAATATGAAGCATGGGGAGTTGTGAAGCACGGCCATAGATCTCGCATAGTAATTGTTTTGATAGATGTCACTTACTCTGAATATTTTTTCACCTAATATCTTCGTTTTGTAATTGGATTCATTCCGATAGAAGATATTTTGCATATCTTTCAAGACAATGTGTTCAATTTTTCGTTTATAAAGTTTTTTGTGTGCTCCATTTTGCAGAATTCTTACAAAATTCGCGAACAAATCAAAAAGATAAGTTCACCCATATAATACCCAGCAATGATTAGGTTCTCGAAATTTAAAACGATTTATGCAAAATCGCAATAAAGAATATTTACCAAAAAATATAATTTTTAGCGATTTTTAGTAGTGCTTCACAACTCCCCATGATTTTTAAAAACTTGAAAAAGCAGCTTTTTAGTCCAAATGAAAAAAATTGTCGATTTTATTTTATTTCATGCAAATTCTTCAACCAGTAAGCATATTTGAAGACCCTCTAGAGATTCAAGTGGAGAAAATTTGAAATAAAAATTTCTTTTTGAAGTTACAACTCATAAACAAAGCGTGCTTCATAACTCCCCATTCTCCCCTAAAATTTTCCTTTTTAACTGATAAAAAATGAATAAATTTATTATATTTAAACTATTCCCAGCTTAAAATCCTGCGCAGGATCCCATACAGGATCCCGTACTGGTCCTGTACAGGATCCCGTACGGGATTTTGGAACAGGGTTCCTGTGCAGGTTCCGATGCAGGAACCTTAGTTATCAAAGATTTCTGTAAAGGTTCCTGTACATAAACACTTGCAGGATCCTGTACAGGAAATTTTTTAAAAAAATGTTATGTTAAGCAACATTTGACATACATAAACTTCATATTTTAATATGTGAGGCTCGTATATTAATGTTGGACAAAAAATGTATTGCGCATTCGAAAAACTCATAGAAAACTACTGCGCAGAAGTTAAAAATATAAATAAATTAATTGAGGAAACCGTGTAGGATCCTTTAAGGGTTCCTCACAGGATCCTTTACATTTAAGTACCTACAGTTTACAAAACTACAAAGGTTTTTGTACAGGAACCTTTACAGAAATCTTTGATAACTAAGGTTCCTGCATCGGAACCTGCACAGGAACCCTGTCCCAAAATCCCGTACGGGATCCTCTACAGGACCAGTACGGGATCCTGTATGGGATCCTGCACAGGACCTGTTCAGGATCCCCGGAGGATCCTTTAAGGATCCTGTACGGGGATTTTAAGCTGGGTTATTATAAACTTTCTTGTACGAAGAAAATTGAATTTCACAAAAATTGTTATCTGTGTTACGTCAAAACGAGAAACCTTTATAAATATACCTAACGTTCCTCGTTTTAACTTAGTTCCAAATAAATTTCATCTAGTTTGAGATGAGGATAAGTCAATGAGCCTACTAAATGTTGTGAGAGAATAATTTATTTAAAAACCAACAAGAAAGAAAAGTATTGACAAAAATGTCTTGTTTCAATATAGATTTTATCGAAACTTGAATCTATTTCCCAAATGATAATTTTTGAGAATTATTTAAAGTTCTATTTTAAGAACTGGGGAAAAAGTCTAAAAACGAGGTTCGTTTTAATTTAAACACTTGGAAAAATACTTGTGTTCACTTCAAATTATATTTGTTTGGAAATTAATACTTGTTGATAGACTTGGACTAATTTTAAACACTTAGGAGTTCACTTTTAACTTCGTACTTTTAGTTCACTTGTAGACGATGTGTTCAACTCGCTGGTTCGATGACTATAACTTGGTGTTTCAAAAAATTACTCTCTGAATGTAACAGAGCTAGTACCCTTTATTTATAAAACTTCTCCCATAAGTTTAGCGCCTTTGATGCTACTGGAATT
Organism: Leptopilina drosophilae; assembly: GCA_032873175.1. Lineage (NCBI taxonomy): Eukaryota > Metazoa > Arthropoda > Insecta > Hymenoptera > Figitidae > Leptopilina > Leptopilina drosophilae. The sequence goes on from CM065483.1 coordinate 43,032,711, forward strand.
GTGGAGAGATGGTTATTCCTTATTATGGTTTTTCCAATTTTATGCGTGAAAAGTTGTGCCTTCGCATAATTTTAAGTGGGGTATGTGCCTTTGGTGCTAATGGAATTGTGGAGAGATGGTTATTCCTTATGGTTTGTCTAATTTTATGCGTGACTCTTGAATTATCGCATGGATTATAAGTGGGGATATATGCCGCTAGTTCAGTTAGCTGTTCCTCACAGGTTATTTCACTGCTTGAGTGGGACTATGGGGAAGTTGCTTAATAGATTATTTTTTGTTCGTTCGTTGATTTCCTTGCTTATAGGAAGGTCGTTGAAATGATGCTTAATCGTTATTTTTATATAAAATCAGCAGATGTGCAAATTAGGTAGAGAGAGACATTCCTATTTATATTCCTTTAGAGAAAGAAAGAAAGGTAGCCGTTACTAAAGCCAGCGTTACTGGCGTCGTTACCCAGACGTTACCTATTGTGTTTCAATTAGAAAGTGTGTATATATATAGACTTTTGTCTATAATTTTCCTTGCGATGAAGGAAGATACCTGGGTCCCTCATTTACAAAGGCTGTTGTTCAAGGGTTCGTATTGTTTGTGGTAATCCTTCGTAGGGTCTAATACAGGTAGATATGGCCTCAGAATCAATCTACGAGTGCGAAGAGGACACTCACGCTTAGGGCTTACCACAACGTTCTTAAATATAATGAACGAAAATTTAATTTCAAAATCATATCGTCGATTATTTTCCTTGGGGCACGTTCTACGTGTCTTCAACGAAAAAATTAAGTTTAAAAAAAATTTATAATTCCTGGTCAATTCACTCACTATATGTGAGTGAATATAAAGTTAAATAAATAAGTGAATTATAAGTGTGAATACTTCGTGAATTAGTGAATAGTAAGTATTAGTGAATATAATTAGTGATAATAAGTGAATAGTAAATTAAAAATAGAATTAAATAAACATACTGTTTGTAATTTTTTTTCAATCATTATTTATTTAAATAATTAAATTGAGTTGTGTTTAGTTTAAATAAAGTTAATTTTTTATGTTTATTAATAAGTTTATAAAAATTTGTTATAAATTTATAAATCATCTATAATTGGATAAAAGGCAAAATTGGAAATTGGTTATATTGGCTAAAAAGCTAGAAATTGGTTATATTGGATAAAAGGCAAAATTGGAAATTGGTTATATTGGATGAAAGTCAAAATTGGAAATTGGTTATATTAGATAAAAAGCAAAATTGGAAATTGGTTATATTGGATAAAAGGCAAAAATTGGAAATTAGTAATATTGGATGAAAGTCAAAATTGGAAATTGGTTATATTAGATAAAAAGCAAAATTGGAAATTGGTTATATTGGATAAAAGGCAAAATTGGAAATTAGTAATATTGGATAAAAAAGCTGGAAATTGGTTATATTGGATAAAAGGCAAAATTGGAAATTGGTTATATTGGATAAAAAGCAAAATTGAAAATTATTGGATAAAGAGAAAGCTGGAAATTGGTTAAATTGGATTAAAGGAAAAACAGTAAATTGGTTATATATTGGATAAGAGACAAAATTGGAAATTAGTTTGGATGAAAGACAAAATTGGACATTGATTATATTGGATACAAGGAAAAATTTAAAAGTTTTGAATAAGGAGAGAATTGTAAATTTGTTTTTATTTTCTATAAGTGGCAAAATTTGGTAATAACATTGAATAACAGGAAATTATAAAATTTATAATTAAATTGTTATGTCTTACCTTATTATTATATTCCCTATTTTTTCTCGATTTAACTTTAATCTAGAAAAATTAAAGTTGGGACGAGGTTGGATAAATGACAAGAATAAATTTATTTGAACACAGTATATTTAAAAAGATCAAAATTATGGAAAGATGAAATGAGCACTAGCTTTCTAAAAATGAGTCTTAAGTGGTTTCTCTGTTTACCTTAGAACAGCTAGTTTTTGGTCCTGGCTGGCGCCGATGAGATACAATGGCAATTGTGCGTTAATGGGTTACTAAGTGGTGCAGGTAGATGATTTACGACACTCGTAAATTAGGCAGTTGAATAGGTATTATGTTTCTTTCAGCTTTTTGTCACAACTCGAACAATATTTCTGAATTCCAAATTTGACTTCAAGATGCACTGAATTAAGAAATTCACGTAAAGATCAGGACAACTACTATACTGGGGTTGAGAGCACTATCACGAAGAGAACCACTTGTTATGATTAAAAAATTAAGACTGATATACCGGTGACTTCTATTGACGATTACATTTTTAAGGCTGTAGTCCGGGTGACTACTTTTGATGACTTCCAATTTTAGACTGTAGATCGTTTGATAGTCTGGCTCTTTTTATACACCAATTTTCCTGTGCATTTGGACAAAGTATACGTTTTACCATGTATTTGAGACAACTCTACGTTTTACCATGTATTTGAGACAACCTTACGTTTTGCCATGCATTTAGGTAGCCCATTGTTAGAGAAACACTTGCGTTGACTCAGATTTTAGATCGCACGTGTTCACATCCTCTACTCATATGTTTTACAATTTAATATTATATTTTATGTTGTTAATTATTTATAGTTATTACAATTTGCTATTAACAATTTGTTATTAACTCGTTATTACAATTTGTTATTATTGCTTACATTATTATATCTTGTTGTTAATTATTAATTTGTTACAATTTATTGTTATCTTGTTATTATTAACTATTTTTTGTTGTTATTTCGAATTATTATTAACTTGTTATTAATAATTATTATTTTGTTGTTAGATTTTATTACTATCTTGTTACAATTAATTATTATTTGTTATTAATGTTACAATTATTTATTATTATGTTGATATTATTGTTATAATTAATTATTATTATTTATTGCTACAAATTGTTATTATCTTGTTATTATTAATTATTATTGTTGTTATTTTTATTACTATCTTGTTATTATTATTACAATTACTTATCATTATTATTTAGTTATTATTGTTACAATAATTATTACTATTTTGTTATTATAAATTGTTATTCGTTTTTATACATTATTATTTAATTATTAGTTGTTATTCTTATTATTAATATTTTGACTAATTAATAATTGTTTATAATGGTTAATAATATGTTAATATCAACTATTTGTTGTTAATCCCCATTATTATTATTATTATTATTATTATTATTATTATTATTATTATTATTATTATTATTATTATTATTATTATTATTATTATTATTATTATTATTACTATTATTATTAATTATATTGAAAAATACGTTACGACGACGTAACAAAATGTATAAAACTTGATCTTAAAATTCTAATGTAATATTACTATTTTTAAATTTTTATATAATTCCTTGATATAAGTAAATTTTATAAAATAAAAGAACAATGTCTAACAAAAGAGAAACTGTTAATTTGACTACTCATGATTTAAGTATTATTGTCACTGAAGGAGTAATGCTAAATAATGATCATATGTATGAATTTCAAAAGCTATTGGAAACACAATCAAATTTTTTTTATAATATGCAAAATACTTTGTGTTTACAAACACTTGATTTGATAGTTCCAGTCGAAAAAAGTAAGCAGCACATTCAAATACTTTTTAGTGGATCTTATAAATCTGGTCATTGGATTTGTACTTATTATGATGGAATAAGCCTTTACATTTTTTAAAAATATTTAAATCATGATCAAAGAGATTATTTAATTAGATTATATCCCTTTGAACCACCAGTAGTTTTCACAACTGTTGATCAACAACCAGAATACAGTCTTTTTAATATTATGCCCCACTCTGTCAATTACTATTATATACTATTACTATTAGTATTACTATTATTATTATTATTATTATTATTACTATTACTATTATATTATATTATATTACTATTATATGAGAAATCATTTAATGCTAATGTTCGAAAACAATAGTTTATGTAAATTTCCCTCTGTACAACTTTCTAATAGTAGATCTTGCATAGTTGGTTATGACTGGAATTGCCTTTTAAATAAAAATGATATTCAACTTCTGTATGTAGAATCAAACTTTTCTAAAAACTCTATTAAGAAAGAAATTTGTTTCCCGAGCATAATAAATGAAATAAATGAAGGAAATATTGCATCAACAACACTTAAACAAAGTAGGGCAGAAATTCAAAAAAGTTATCGAGAGAGGCAAAAATTAAAACGTAAAATTGATAATACAAATTATTCAGAAAAGGCACACAATTCCATTTCTTTCCCCAGAATAATAAATGAAACAAATGAAGGAAATATAGCATCAAAAACACTTAAAGAAAGTAGGGCTGAAATACAAAAAAATTATCGTGAGAGGCAAAAATTGAAACGTACAATTGATAACGTAAATTATTTAGGTGAAAAGCACACTTCAACTAAGAAAAAACTTCAAGTCGAATCCAAAATTGAATATACTGAGAACCTTAAATTAAAAAATGAAAATAGTGATACAAGTTCTTTGTTAAAAACAAAGAATACTCGATTAAAGCATCAAATTAAAAATGAGTTAAATGTTGAAAATTATCTAGGTCCGATGAATAATTATTGCAACACACATTGTCCAAGCTAAACATTTTAAAGATGAAAATGTTTCTGGAAAAAAGTTAGTTTTAATGACTGCTGTAGTCATGGAGGTGTTATATTAACTTTAATACAATATCCAGATGAATTAAGGCTTTTGTTAGAAGGGTTTCATAAAAAATCAGGTCACTTTAAAAAGAATATAAGACTATATAAGAATTCTTTTTCTTTTGCATCTTTAAATGATAATGTAATTAATTTTAATGGCAGAAGAAGAGGAGTATTTTGTTATAAAATTCAAGGTCAAATTTACTATCAAATTAATAGTGCTTTATATCCGGATAAAGGTGAGGATCCATGTTTTGGTCAATTAATTATTTTTGACCCTGACTAATCAATCACATACAGATTAAAAAGTAACGAAAATTTGGACGACGAACTTTTACAAAATATTGAAAATATTATGAGAACTTCAAACGCATACACAAAATCTTTTATGATGATGTCAGAAGTAATTAAAATAGAAACTGAATTAGCAAGACAAAATAATGAAGATGTTCCAGAGTTACAACTATTGTTCACGTTGAAAAAAGACTTTGATAAAAAAAGATATAATTTTCAAACTTACAATGAAGTTGCTGCTATTTTCAATACAAACTCAAAAGGAAAATACCAGAATCTTATGTAACAGTTTATAATAAGTCTACAAAGGAACTGAAATCAGTTAGTAATTTAGATCCAAATGTTGAACCATGGATCTATCCCATATTTTATCCACTTCGAAATAAAGGTTATAATATTAATATGCTTCGTAGTGATAGTGATTTTAGAAGTAAAAAACATAATATTTCTAGGTCTGCCAATTGTAAATACAAAATTGCTATAAGAGACAAGGAATTTAATCAATTTTTATATGGGGAAAGATTGTTTCAACAATGGGTAGTTGATAATTATGTAAAAACAGAGAAAGATAGATTGCAATTTTGTGCAAACAATCAATCTCAAGTGAGAAGTGAAACATATCAAGGATTAATTGATTATTTACAAAATAATGAGTTAGAAAATGATGTACATGTTGGAAAAATGCTCATATTGCCTTCCACTTTTATAGGATCACCTCGTAATATGATGCAACAATATCAGGATGCCATGGCTATTGTTGGTTGTCATGGTAGACCAGATTTATTTATTACAATGACGTGTAATCCAATTTGGAAAGAGATACAAGAAAATTTATTACCTCATCAAACTGCTTGTGATAGACCTGATATAGTAACTAGAGTTTTTGCATTGAAGGTGAAACAACTTTTAAATGTTATTGTTGACAACAAATTATTTGGAGGGATTAAGTCTTATGTTTATGTTATTGAATTTCAAAAGCGAGGATTACCACATATTCATTTGTTAGTTATTTTAAAAGAAAATTCTAAAATATTAACAGTTGAAAGTGTTTATCGTTATATTTCTGCAGAAATTCCTGATGAAAATATTAATCCTTCCTTGCATAACATAATAATGCAAAATTTTCCAAAAAGTTACCAAGAAGAAACTACAATTGAAGAAAACTGTTTTATTCGTTGTCGTAGAAGAAATAATAATAAAACGTATGAGCGACCAAATGGATTTGTTGTTGACAATTCTAATGTGGTTCCATATTGCCCTTCACTTTCGGAAATATTTAATTGCCATATAAATGTGAAAATAGTTTCAAGTATTAAAGCTGTTAAATATTTATATAAATATATTTTCAAGGGTCATGATGCTGCATCCATTATTATTACAAATGCAAATGGTGAGGTTACTGTTAATCACAATGAAATTAATCATTATGAAGAAAATAGGTATGTAGGTCCTGTTGAGGCTGTTTGGAGAATTTTAAGTAAACCTTTAGGGAAAAAGAGCCATAGTATAAATCGTTTACCCATACATTTACCAAATGAACAGAATGTTATTATTCGCGAAAGGAAAGATAATAACAATGTTTCTTTTGATTTACAGAAAAATACAAAATTGCTCAATTTTTTTAAACTTAATGAGCGTGATAGTACTGCTCGTCAGTATTATTATACACAAATACCAGAACATTATACGTGGATAAAAAAAACTCTTGAATGGCAAAAAAGAAGTCGTAAAGAAAAAGTATTGGGAAGAATGTATTCAGTTAATCCACGCCAATTGGAATTATTTCACCTTAGATTTTGTTACTTACAGTAAAAGGAGTAACTTCTTTCCAAAGTTTAAGAACAGTTAATTGAGTTATTCATGAATCTTTTACATCTGTCTGTTTGGCATTAGGACTTATAGAAGATGATAGTGAGTGGATTAGGACAATGGAAGAAGCTACTTTATGGATGATGCCTCATTCACTTCGACAATTATTTGTAAGAATTCTAATTCATTGTCATCCTGTACATCCGGAAAAACTTTGGGAGAAATTTAAAGGTCAAATGTCAGAAGACTATTCAAAAATTGACAATATTGAACCTGAAAAAATAACTTATAGAAATATAAAATCAATGTTATTGAATGAAGGATATTGTTTAACTGATTTTCAGGGTTTATTAGATATAGATGAAAATTTTCCTGCGCAGATTGATGATGTAAATATTTTTGAACATATAAAAATAGGAGAGCAGAATTATACTAAATTAAATGTTAAACAAAAAATATAGTTGATTATATACTTGAAGTAATAAAAGATTCTTCTTCTAATAATTCTAAATACTTATATATTAATGGTTGTGGAGGATCTGGAAAAACTTTTTTATATACTACCTTACGGCATTTAATAAAAAGTAAAGGAATAAATGTTTGCAACATGGCATTTACAGGCATAGCTGCCACACTGCTTCCTAATGGGAAAACTGTACATAAAGTCTTAGGCTTACCTGTTCCATTGTACAATTATTCATCTTCAAATATTAAAGTTCAGTCAAAAGAAAGACAATTTTTAAAAAATATTGATGTTTTTATTTGTGATGAAGTACCAATGGCTCCAAAATATGCCTTAGAAATTATGGATAAGTTATAAAGGGAAGATTCCACAGAAATTAAGGTTTTTTAAAAAAAAAATTTTTATAGGTAGTAAAATAAATATTTCTTAGTTAAACTTTTTTTACAATAAAATACTTGTGTTATAGTAATAAAAACCATTTTTTATTTATTTATTTTTTTAATGGAGTCTTAGAAAATGGCTGCCGAAAGTGGTCCCCTCTAAAAGTTGTTTACATTTTTTTTCTGCGACAATTAATCTAAACTAAAAAAGTCAAAATTTTTCTTAATCTATACCATTATGGCAATCGTGTAAACTAGAACAAAAAAAATTTATTGAAAAATAACCAAATGGCAGACTTTTTAATTTTTCGACCATAATTTTGCAACTTAAATTGTTAATAACTTTTATAAATATTAATGAATCTTAAATATCCTAGTTTACACGAAAACTACACATTCAAGGAGCATGCTGTCCAAATTGCAAGTTATTTCGTTGAAAATTGTAAAAATGAGAGTGTAAACAATTTGAAAATGTGTAGTTTCGAGAAAAACGCGTTTAAAGTTTAAAGGACCAAATATACAAAAATTTAACTTAAAGTTATATACATAACCTTTGATATGTAACAGTAGACATTTCTTATTACTTAAGAACTACTCTTTCAAGCGGTGCAAAAAGAAAAAATGTAAATTTAAAAATAAACAAATTGCAGTTAGGTAATTAATGAAAAAACATGATTTTTCGAGGTGGAAAGGTGATGTTATTCCTACTCTCCTGCTAGCGAGTCTATTCTTGTCGCTTCAGACTATTTTTCCCGTATTTTTATATTATCATACAAACCAAAAATTAAAAAAAAATAATTTCGGTATTCAAAAAAAAAATCAGTGGAATCTCCCCTTAAGAGATATAATGAAATCAAATGAAGCTTTTGGTGGAAAAATTTTAATTCTAGGAAGAGATTTTCGACGAATTTTACCGATAAAAGAACGAGGTACTAGATCAGAAATAATACATTTATCAATAAAAAATAGTCATTTATGGCAACATTTCACAAAATACACATTAACAGAAAATATGAGAGCTTTACCAGAGGAAACAGAATTTGTAGAATTTCTACTTAAAGTTGGTAATGGCGAATTAAATGATCCTTATCCTCCTTAAAATGAAACGAGTAAATATGCAAATTAGGTAAAGAGAGACATTCTTATTGACATTGCCTTAAGAGAAAGAAAGAAAGGTAGCCGTTATCTGAGAAAGCGTTATCGGCGCCGTTATCCAGACGTTATCGAGACCGTTACCTTTGGAGTTTCTATTACTATATATATATTATATATATACATATAATAGACTTTTATCTATAGTTTCCCTTGCGATGAAGGAAGAAAGAAAATATTACCTGGGTTCTCCGAGGTTTATATCCCCATTACAAAGGCTATTGTTTAAGGGTTCGTAATCCTTCTTAGGGTCGAATACAGGCCTCTGTATATATATATATATATATATATATATATATATATATATATATATATATATATACATCAATCTATGAGTATCAAAAGTGATAATATTGTAGAATATTTTGTAAGTATATGTGACACGTTTCTTATACGTTACGTATAACATTAAATTAAAAAATTTTTTTATTCACTGTTAAATTCACTCACTATACGTGAGTGAATATAAAGTGTAATAAGTGAATTAGTGAATTGTGATTTAGTGAATAGTAAGTGTTAGTGAAAAATTTTGTGAATATAAGTATAGTTAGTGTTAATTAATTAAGTTACAAATTTTGTGTAATTTGAAATTTGAAATAAGAGATAAAATTTGAAATTGGTTAATTTGTATAACAGGAATATTGGATAAAAGAAAAAATTATAAATTGGTTATATTACGTAAAAGAAAAATTTTGAAGTTGGTTATTATTGGATAAAAGGATAATTTGGAAATTGGTTATAATAGATAAAATTGGATTTATTGGATAAAAGGATTATTTGGAAATTGGTTATATTAGATAAAATTGGATTTATTGGATAAAAGGATAATTTGGAAATTAGTTATATTAGATAAAATTGGATTTATTGGATAAAAGGATAATTTGGAAATTGGTTATATTAGTTAAAATTGGATTTATTGGATAAAAGGATAATTTGGAAATTGGTTATATTAGATAAAAAGCAAATTTTGAAAGTGATTATATTGGGTAAAAGGCATACTTGGAAATTGGTTACATTGAATAAAAGGAAAATTTATAAATTGGTTAAATTGGATTAAAAACATTTGGAAATTGATTAAAAGGCAAATTTGGAAATTGGTTAAATTGGATAAAAGAAAAAAATTTGGAAATTGGTTAAATTGGATAAAAGGAAATTTTGGAAATTGGTTATATTGGAAATTTGTTATGTTGGGTAAATAAAGCTGGAAATTGGTTAAATTGGATAAGATACAAAATTAGAAATTTGTTAAATTGGATGAAAGGCAAAATTGGAAATTGATTATATTGGATAACGAAATATATGTAAATATTTTTCTAAAATAAAAAGAACAATGACTAACAAAGGAGAAACTGTTATTTTGACTACTCGTGATTTAAGTATTATTGTCACTGAAGGAGTAATGCTAAATAATGATCATATGTATGAATTTCAAAAGCTCTTGGAAACACAATCAAATTTTTTTTATAATATGCAAAATACTTTGTGTTTACAAACACTTGATTTGATAGTTCCAATCCAGAAAAGTAAGTAGCACATTCAAATACTTTTTAGTGGATCTTATAAATCTGGTCATTGGATTTGTACTTATTATGATAGAAGATGTCTTTACATTTTTGATAGTCTTAATAAAAAATGTTTAAATCATGATCAAAGAAATTATTTAATTAGATTATATCCTTTTGAACCACCAGTAGTTTTCACCACTGTTGATCAGCAACCAGAATACAGTCTTTCTTGTGGAGTATATGCAATTGCTTTCGCAATATCGTTATTTTTTAATATTATGCCCCACTCTGTCCATTACTATTATTGTAATATGAGAAATCATTTAATGTTAATGTTTAAAAGCAATAGTTTAAGTGAATTTCCCTCTGAACAAATACTCTCTACTAATAGTAGATCTTGCATAGTTGTGAATGACGGGAATTACAAAGTAGAGCTGAAATTCAAAGAAATTATCGCGAAAGGCAAAAATTGAAGCGTAAAGTTGATAATGCAAATTATTCAGAGGAAGCAAACACTTCCCTTTCTTTTCCGAGAGCAATAAATAAAATAAATGAAGGAAATGTTGAATCATCAACAACACCTAAACAGAGTAAGGCTGAAATTCAAAGAAATTATCGCGAAAGGCAAAAATTGAAGCGTAAAGTTGATAATCCAAATTATTCAGAGGAAGCAAACAATTCCCTTTCTTTTCCGAGAGCAATAAATAAAATAAATGAAGGAAATGTTGAATCATCAACAAGACCTAAACAGAGTAAGGCTGAAATTCAAAGAAATTATGGCGAAAGGCAAAAACTGAAATGTAAAATTGATAATCCAAATTATTCAGAGGAAGCAAACACTTCCCTTTTTTTCCGAGAGCAATAAATAAAATAAATGAAGGAAATGTTGAATCATCAACAACACCTAAACAAAGTAAGGCTGAAATTCAAAGAAATTATCGCGAAAGGCAAAAACTGAAATGTAAAATTGATAATCCAAATTATTCAGAGGAAGCAAACACTTCCCTTTTTTTCCGAGAGCAATAAATAAAATAAATGAAGGAAATGTTGAATCATCAACAACACCTAAACAAAGTAAGGCTGAAATTCAAAGAAATTATCGCGAAAGGCAAAAACTGAAATGTAAAATTGATCATGTAAATTATTCAGGTGAAGTGCACACTTCAACTAAGAAAAAACTTCAAGTTGAATCTAAAATAGAATATGCTCAAAACCTTAAATTAAAAAATATAAACAGTGATAGAAGTACATTGTCAAAAACAAAAAATACTCTATGTCCAAGAAATTATTGTGAAAGAGTATTAAATCATCAAATTCAAAATGAGTTGAAACTGGTAAATAATAGTATAAATTCAAATTTGAATATTTCTGTTCCAAAGAAAATATTAAATATAGATTTAGATGATAATGAAACATTTAAGTCAAATAATGTTGAAAATTATCTAGGTCCAATGAATTATTATTGCACACATTCTCAAGCTAAACATTTTAAAGATGAACAAGTTGCTGATAGAGAAGTTAGTTTTAATGATTGTTGTAGTCATGGAGGTGTTGTTTTAACTTCCATACAATATCCTGATGAATTAAAGCTTTTGCTAAAAGGGCTTCATGAAAAATCTGGTCATTTTAAAAAGAATATAAGGCTGTACAATAATTCTTTTTCTTTTGCATCTTTAAATGCTAATGTAATTAATTTTAATGGAAGAAGAAGAGGACCATTCTGTTACAAAATTCAAGGTCAAATTTACTATCAAATTAATAGTGCTTTATATCCGGATAAAGGTGAAGATCCATGTTTTGGTCAATTATTTATTTATGACCCTGAAGAATCAATCAGATACAGATTGAAAAGTAACGACAATTTGGATGAAGATATTTTAAAATCTATAGAAAATATTATGAGAAATTCTAATGCATACACAAAATCTTACATGATGATGTCAGAGGTAATTAGAATAGAAACTGAATTAGCAAGACAAAAAAATGAAGAAATTCCTGAATTACAATTATTGTTCACTTTGAAAAAAGGCTTTGATAAAAATAAATATAATTTTCAAAGTTTTAATGAAGTTGCTGCAATTTTTAATACAAACTCTGAGGGAGAAATACCAGAATCTTATGTAACGGTTTATAATAAATCTACAAAGAAATTAAAATTGGTTAGCAATTTAGATCCCAATGTTGAACCTTGGATTTATCCTATATTTTATCCACTTGGAAATAAGGGTTATAATATTAATATGATTCGTAGTGATAGTGATTACAGAAGTAGAAATCATACTATTTCTAGATCTGCCTACATTAAATATAAAATTGCTATAAGAGATAAGGAATTTAATCCATTTTTATATGGGGGTAGATTGTTTCAACAATGGGTGGTTGACAATTATGTAAAAATAGAAAAAGATAGATTAAGATTTTGTGCAAATAATCAAGCTCAATTAAGAAGTGAAACATATAAAGGATTGATCGATTATTTACACAATCATGAGTTGGAAAATGATGTACACGTGGGAAAAACGCTTATATTTCCTTCCACTTTTATTGGATCACCTCGCAATATGATGCAACAATATCAGGATTCGATGGATATTGTTGCACGTCATGGTAGACCAGATTTATTTATTACAATGACGTGTAATCCAAATTGGAAAGAGATACAGGAAAATTTATTACCCCATCAAATTGCTGCTGATAGACCTGATATTGTAACTAGAGTATTCGCATTAAAAGTAAAACATTTACTTAAACATATTGTTGATAACAAATTATTTGGAGAGGTCAAATCTTATGTTTATGTTATTGAATTTCAAAAGCGAGGATTGCCACACATTCATTTGTTAGTTATATTGAAAAAAAATTCTAAAATATTAACAGTTGAAAGTGTCGATCGTTATATTTCTGCAGAGATTCCTGATGAAAATAATAATCCTATTTTACATAAAATAATAATGCAAAATAATATTCATGGACCTTGTGGAGATTGGTGTTTAATTGATGGAAAATGTTCAAAAAAATTTCCAAAAAGTTACCAAGAAGAAACTACAATTGAAGAAAATTGTTTTGTTCATTGTCGTCAAAGAAATAATAATAAAGTATATGAACGACCAAATGGATTTATTGTTGATAATTCTAATGTTGTTCCGTATTCTCCTAAACTGTCAGAAATATTTAATTGCCATATTAATGTAGAAATAGTTTCGAGTATTAAGTCTGTAAAATATTTATATAAATATATTCTCAAAGGGCATGACGCTGCATCAATTATTATCACAAATGCGAATGGTGATGTAACTATTAATTATAATGAACTAAATCATTATGAAGAAAATAGATATGTTGGTCCAGTTGAGGCAGTTTGGAGAATTCTAAGTAAACCTTTAGAAAAAAAGAGTCATAGCGTTAATCGCTTGCCCATACATTTGCCAAATGAACAGAATGTTATTATTCGAGAAGAAAAAGATAGTAACGGTATTTCTTTCGATTTAAATAAAAATACAAAACTTCTGGATTACTTTAAACTTAATCAACGGGATAGTAATGCTCAAAAGTATTATTATTCAGAAATACCAGAGCATTATACATGGGTAACAAAATCTTTTGAATGGAAACAAAGAATTCGTAAAGAAAAAGTTTTGGGAAGAATGTATTCAGTTAATCCAAATCAATTAGAGTTATTTAATCTTAGATTATTATTGCTTACAGTAAAAGGAGCAACTTCTTTTGAAAGTTTGAGAACAGTTAATGGAGTTGTTCATGAATCTTTTACATCTGCTTGTTCGGCATTAGGACTTGTAGAAGATGATAGTGAGTGGATTAGAACAATGGAAGAAGCTGCATTATGGATGATGCCTCATTCACTTCGCCAATTATTTGCAAGAATTTTAATTCATTGTCATCCTGTACAACCGGATAAACTTTGGGAACAATTTAAGGGTCAAATGTCAGAAGATTATTCAAAAACTAACGACATTGATGCTGAACAAAGGGCTTATAGAAATATTAAAACAATGTTATTTAACGAAGGATATAATTTAACTGACTTTCAGGGATTGTTAGATATTCTAGATGAAATTCTTACTCAACAAGTTAATGATATAAGTATTGCAGAACATATTAACATAGGAGAACAGAATTATGCTAAATTAAATGTAAAACAAAAACTTGTAGTTGATTATGTACTTGATGCCCTAAAGGATTCTTCTTTTGATAGTTCTAAGTGCTTATATGTTGATGGTTGTGGAGGATCTGGAAAAACATTTTTATACATTACGCTATGGCATTTGTTAAGAAGTAAAGGAATAAATGTTTGCAACATGGCATTTACAGGTATAGCTGCGACTCTGCTTCCCAATGGAAAAACTGTTCATAAAGTTTTAGGCTTACCCGTTCCATTATACAGTGATTCATCTTCAAGCATTAAAGTTCAATCTAAAGAAGGCCTCTTTTTAAAAAATATAGATGTCTTTATTTGGGATGAAGCACCAATGGCTCCAAAATATGCTTTAGAAATTATGGATTATCTATTAAGAGATATAATGAATTCCAATGAACCTTTTGGTGGTAAAATTGTAATTCTAGGCGGAGATTTTCGACAAACTTTACCAATTAAAGAACGGGGTACTAGATCAGAAATAGTTAATTTATCAATAAAAAATAGTAAACTATGGAAACATTTCAAAAAATACACATTAACAGATAATATGAGAGCCTTACCACAAGAAACGGAATTTGTAGATTTTTTACTTAAAGTAGGCAATGGTGAATTAAATGATGCAGATGATACTGTTATATTACCAGAACATATTATTCAAAAAGGGAATGTAGATATTGCAGAAGAAATGTATTGTCAGTTCATACAACAGAATAAATTTCAGGAGTTGTCAGAGTGTGCAATTTTAGCACCTAGAAACGTTGACGTTGATGATATTAATAAGAGAGTGGTGCGTCACTTAGACAGTAAAGGTGAAAAAATATACAAAAGTATTGATTCTACTGAAAATTATGATGATGGAAAATTTTCTGAAATTTTATTACCAGAATATTTAAATACTCTCTCTCTCCACCTTCTTTACCACCACATGAATTACATTTAAGAATTAATTCCGTTGTAATGCTTATTAGAAATCTTAGTATTAATGAAGGATTATGTAACAGAACAAGGTTAACTGTTTTAGATTTATCAC
>CM065483.1:43048200-43169240 GCA_032873175.1 Leptopilina drosophilae
TAGAAAATCAGTAAAATTTTGTTTTCTTTATTTTACTGGATTTAGACTATTCAATATTGATATTCCAAGTATTAAAAATATGTATGGAACATTTTCTAAATTGCAATTATCGTATTAAAATTCATCTGAACTAGAATCAGAGGTTTTACCAATTTTTTTCGGACGACCACCAATTTCTTGGTCATAAACATAAACGTTTTCCGTATATAATTACGCACCATTATGTATATCAACCTAAAAAGAACAATTAAACATTTTTTAAAATTCGTAATGGCATTTTACCGTACCGTATTATTTCTAACTATCCTTGCCTTGTGAGCCCATATTTTAGTTTTTTTTAAATTTTAAGGAACGACGTGAATTAAGTTGAAAGTAAATACGATATTCGTGTTCAGCAGGAAATTTCACTCTAAAAAACACTTACGTAAATAAAAATTATGAAATTTTAATGTAGAAAACAATATGATAAACATTACGTTGATATTTTATCAAAACAAACTTTTTTCAAAAATAATCTCCCAACTTCGCAAATAGTAACATATTGTCTTGCAATTTTTACAATCATCTTTTGGTGTTAAAACGCAAATGAACCATGAATTACGCGATTTTTGATCAAGCTGTCTAAGCATAACAGCAAGTAACTATCCTTTTCCCTTAACTATCCTTGACATATCCTCCCCTATATATTAAGCTAACTGCAATATTTTAGTGTAAAATTACAGTGATCTTGTAATAAATGTCCGAAGTTATACAAAATTATGTTAAGTTTGTTTGTGTTCGTAATATAAAGTGTGTTTTGACCTACTTTTGTAAATTTTTACGTACAAGAAAATTTCAATTTTTAATTAAATTTTTAGGATATATTGTTATTGACAAAAGTATTTTAGTCTTTTTGGGTATCGAGGAAATGTAAGTAAAAGTATTTGTTAAATATTTTTAGTTAGATTTGGTATATTTGATGTTAAAGCCAAAAACGCAACTTAAGGCTTAATGTTAAATAATAGGTGAAGCTAAATGTTAAGTGTTTTTTTCATGTTATTACATTTTTCGTGTTTTCTTCTTTTTACACTTAAAAATTATTTTTTTGATATTAAGCAAGTACGCGATAAAAAAACCATACTGCTTACGTGAAAGAACACAAACTTTTTTATTAAAAAATTATAATTCTTTAACTTTATAACTGTTCTAAAGTTATTGTTAAAAAAATTTGTTAACTAAATTATCTGTTTTCGGCATACTTTAACTTATTTTTCACTTAACAACTATCTAAAAGTAGTTTAGTAGTCAAGAAATAAAATTTAACAATTTGCTTTAGCTGTTTAACCCTTTAAGGACCAAATATACCAAAATTTTACCTGAACTTTCACATAAATTTTTAGTATGAAAACGGAGTGATAAAAATTTTGTAATATACTTTTCTTAAAGCTCTGAAACAGCTCTTTCGAATGCCGCAATAATAAAAATTGCAAATTCTTAAATAAACAAATTATATATAATTAATTAAAAAGATAAGATATTGGCAAAATACTCAGAACATCTTGTAGGTGAGCTGAGGTAAAAATATTGACGCTGTACTTATTTTTAAATTTGTAAATTACCTCAAACATCTACTGTTTACATTTACCCCAAATGACCCTAGATATTTTTTTTAAAACTTGGCTACAACTAAAAACTTGACCAAAGAATAACGATTTTACTCTGTCTATTTTATCTAGTTTAATAAAATTGATAACATACTTTTCTGAAAATATTTTTTTTCTAGAATGTGGTCTTCGACCATTTTTTGCAACACGTGGCTTCGCAGAGCCTCCCATTGATTTCTCCTTTTATAAATATTCTAATATTTTCGCATATATTTTTGACGAATACAGAATATAATTTTTTTTCAACAATATTATTGTCGATTTTAAATAGTATTTTCTTAAAATAACACTTTATTTCGTATTATGAATATGAATAATATAAACTATATATTCACTATACCATAGAATAAAAAAGATAAAGATATTAATATTAACTAATTTTTCCATATCACATATAGTATCATGTCTATGGTTAGTAACATGTCAAAATCAATCCGTGAATCGTTATGAAGATTTGGGTTACAAAGTGACTCCTTGTTTGCAAAAACATTGTAATTAATTAAAAAGTTTTATAAATATATATTAATTAACATTAATATATTATAAAGGGACTTCCCTATGAAATAAGTAAATAATACTAGAAATAGCGGGAAGCCCAATCACTCTTGTGTAGGCAGCATTTGATTGGTCAAGTTTTAAAACTTGTCCAATCGTGACCAATGAAAAGCCATGCTACATATTGGAGAAGACGTTCGCAACTTCTGAGATTTCCTCTCTCCCCTTTTAAAGTCTTTCTTCAATAAATTCAAAAGTCCAACGCATAAGGTGTGTACAGTCACACGATCTCATGCAAAACTGATGCATGCAGGTTACCATGGTAGCGTTCAAGAGTGAGAGAGATAGGAAATTATTCTGTCTCTCTCACTCTTGAACGCTATTATGGCAACCTGCATGCATAAGTTTTGCATGAGAAGGTCTGAACGCTCCTTACGTAATAAATTTATGAAAGTCATTCGCGAGAGACGCATGGTTTTCCCCTAATCGCCGAATCGTAATTTTATCGAATGTTCAAAACGTCGAATTGTCAAATGGTCGAATTCTAAAAACATCGAATTGTCAACTGGTCGAATGCTAAAAACATCGAATCGGCAAATGGTCGAATGTTTAAAACGTCGAATCGTCATTTCATCAAATGCTCAGAACGTCGAATTGTCAACTGGTCGAATGCTAAAAACATCGAATCGGCAAATGGTCGAATGTTCAAAACGTCGAATCGTCATTTCGTCGAATGCTCATAACGTCGAATCGTCAAATTGTCGAATGCTAAAAATGTCGAATTCTCAAATGGTCGATTGCTCAGAACGTCGAATCGGCAAAAAGTCGAAAAATTTGCTTGGTTCAAGTTAATGTTAACTTAAATCAAACAAATTTTTCGACCATTTGACGATTCGATGTTTTTAGCATTCGACTTGTTGACAATTCGACGTTTTAAGCATTCGATCAAAAGACGATTTGGTATTCGACCATTTGAACATTCGACCACTTGGCGATTAGGGGAAAATCATGCGTCTCATTTGCGAACAAGATGCATGAGATGGAAAAGGACCCAAATATATCTTTGTCCTTTTCTAAAACATGCTTTGCATTCGCGAATGACATTCGCGAAGCAGTTGTGCTTTCCGAAACAAGCTTAATTATATTAAAACGTTAATAATTTTTACTGAATAAAGTTTTAATAGTTAATTGTTTATCAGTATAAATATTAATAATAAAAAAATTTCCATTAATTTATAATTAAATAAATTGTTAATAATCAAATAACGGCAATATGTTTGCAATTTTAATAAACTTTAAAAAATATTTAGAAATTTTATAATTTACTTTTTAATCAGTACTGGAATGTTATAAAAAACTTTTAATGAATTTTGGTTATTAAAACATTCAGAATTTGAAGGAAGTAAAAGTTAATATTTTAATAAAAACCATTTTTTTATCAATAAAATGTACATTTTTTACATGGCTGCAGAAAGAGACAGAGAAACAACCATTGCTTTACGAGTATCCGATAGAAGCGTTGAAGCAAGGAGCAAAAGTAAAAGATATCCGTCTGTTTTTCTTTAAATTGTTACTTTTTAAAATAATCGTATCTACTAATAATTATTGTTAAAAATTTGATTATTGACATTTAGGGTAGAGTGGGGCAAAATGGGATGGTTTTTTGAAAATGGCTGTTTATAGAGAACTAAATGAATAAATCGATTCATAACCATCCGAATTCTTCTTTGCATTACTTTAGATTCTCTCTTTGAATGAACTTGTATCGTATTTCTGAGAAAGTTCTGAAACCCTTTTTTCTTTATACGTACATGCAAAACTCTCATTTGGCAACCACTGGCAGCACTCAAAAATGACCGATTCCCTACAGTCTGACCTACCGATGCGCAAAACATTTTGCTCACAGTGTAGCGGAGGGCAAAATATTTTGCGCAGCATTTGTTCGCACTGCAAAGGCCAGCGCAGAATAGAATCTTTAACCGGAACCGCAATCGTAACCGTAAGAATGAGTTAAAGAAGAATAAACAATATACCTATCCTTCTTTAACTCATTCTTACGGTTACGCTTACGATTGTGGTTCCGGTTAAAGATTCTATTCTGCGTTGGCCTTAATGCCCTTTCTCCAATAGGTTCCCAAAACTCTGCGTTTGTCTGCGAATGACTGAATGGCCGACGCAGACGCAGAGTTTTAAGAACATATTGGAGAAAGGCCTCAATATGTTCCCAAAACTCTGCGTCTGCGTCGGTTGCTATAGCAACACATGCTAAGATCAACGCAACGCAGTCATTCGCACACTTGTGGTAACCTATTGGAGAAAGGCCTTAAGGCGATCGGACATTTTAAACTACTGCAAGTGCTTTAAGGCCAACGCAGAATAGATCTGTAACCGGAACCGCAATCGTAAGCGTAACCGTAAGAATGAGTTAAAGAAGGATAGGTATATTTGTCCTACCCCCACTACTGCAGTTAGCCCTCCTGTCTGTAGTCTTCTTGGCCTGCACTTATAAAGAAAAATATTGTTCGATACACGGTGCCACGCGAGCGTATGGGCCTAAGCACAGCTGCGAACGACTTTCGCGAAGCTATTGTGCGTTGGACTTATGCCCATTGCTTGTGTAATGGCATGGTCACACCCAGAGATGCCAATGACTGTCCCCAAACGGAGCTGCGCTTGCGCGACAAAATTGCTCTGATTGAGAGATTAGAGCGCGTTTATTTGAAAACCATTGTACATTAAGCGTGTTAAATGGACACGTTTTAATCTACCAATCAGAGTACATTTCGTAGCGCAAGCGCAGTTCCGTTTGGGGACAGTCATTGGCATCTCTGGTCACACCTCGGCTACCTGCCTGCCTGCGCAGGCAGCCGCCACGAGAGTAAGAGAGAGGAGACGAATAATTTAAATTGTCTGACTCTCTTACTCTTATGTATTGCCATAACGACCTGCAGGCAGGCAGCCAGGCAACCGAGCTGTGACCGTTCCATAATAACATGGCGAAAACTCATGGAGAGTCCACAATATGTGCAAAATGCAGATAGCAAGTCCAAGTGCGATTCCTATACATTTAGCATTGGTTCGCACTTGCACTTCTTGCTTTTTGCACCTATTGTGGACTCTCCATCACTGCTCGGCTTCGCCTCGCATTGAGTTCTCGCCACGCCATTACACTCGCAATGTGCAAAACGCTCTCTTGGCAGCTTGCATCAAAATATACTATTGCTACACTCGTGGGGAAAAATTAGGTGTTATCGAATATTTATACAAAACATGGAATATTTTGTCAAAATTTATTAAATTCTTGTTGTATGACATTATAAATACAAACTAAAAAGTAGGATTCTTTATGATTATGAAAAAACAAGTAATATTCATTAGAATTTTGACAAAAAACATCAATAATGGAAAATATTGATGTATCGATAATGAAACATGTATCGATAGTATAAATGCCTCCAAACAAAAATATCAATTTTTCTTCTAGAGGTCCTGGTAGAGCCTTACACTGCATATTACAACAAAATGTAATATTTTCAAGTTATTGTATATGACTCTAGAATAAGTGCTAAAAAAGATCCTATCCTTGCCAAATTGAATACATTATACACTCAGATGCTTTAATGCTGTCCTTCCGGTTTGACGGTATTTTGTAAAGTCGAATGATTTCTGTCAAAATGTTTTCAGTTCATGACATATGAATGAACATTCGTATGTTACGAACTAAGAATATTTGATAGAAATGACACGACTTTTCCAAATTCCTTTAAACCGGAAGGCAGCATTAAAGCATCTGAGTGTACAAAAAAGTTTGGTAAACACTATTGGGATTGGCTAAACTCGAATATGCCATCTGGTGGTTACCTACTTCTTTCCTCAATTTTCCTTATCTATCTTTTTTTAATTAGTACGATGGAAAGAGAAAATAATTAAAAATGTTTGCCGAAGTAGGTAAAATTACTAGATTATCACTAGACCGACAATCCCAATAATTTCGATAAATATTCATATTTTTTTATTAAAAATTTAAAGTTGTATAACTTTAAAAAAAATGTTTTCCATAGTGTCTTTATAATTCATAACTTTTTCGTATTGATACGAATATACACTCGCAGTTAGGGTACATTTATACGACTGTCAGAAAAAAAATTCACAAAAAAAGTCAATATCAGGGTACACTTAGGGAGCGTTTACTCCTTCTGTAAAAATTGTCCAGAACAGAAAATTTGCATTGGAGTAAGAGAGTCAGATACACAGCCTGTATCTTTTACTCCAATGAAAAATTTTCTGTTCTGGAAATTTTTACCGAAGGTGTAAATGCTCCCTTATACGACTGTCAGTAGAAAAAAAATTTGCCAAAAAATGTCAAAATCGCCTTCACACGAATCTGTAGTGGTGTATCTACAATAGTTTGAAAATACTTTGTTTTGTCTCATTGGAAGTAATTTTAATATTCTGCTTATAAATTTACGATAATTTGCTTTGTATTTAATCATCTCAGAGTGTAGTCCCATGCAGGTAGAATAGTAGAGTAGTGTAATAGATTTGACCTATCAGAATAAGTGTTAAAAAATCTAGTCATCTGATTGGTAAAAACTGTTCCACTATTCTACTAATCTACCAGCATGGGACTGCACTCTCAAGTGAATTTTTAAGCAGAATGTGCAGTTACATTAAATTAGAAAAACAAATGCATTTTAAAGCTATTGCAGAAACACCTTTACAACTTGGTATGAAGGCGATTTTGACTTTTTTCGGTAAACTTTTTATCTACCGACAGTCGTATAAATACACCCTCACCTTCACACGAAGCTATAAAAGTGTTTCTACAATAGCTTCAAAATAAATTTGTTTTGCCTGATTCAAAGTAATTGTATGTTTTGGATACAAAATTTGCAATAATTTGCTTTGAATTTAATGATTTAAAGTAAATTTATATGCAGAATATCCAATTACTTTCAATCAAACAAAACAAAGTATTTTTTAAATATTGTAGATACACCTTTACAGATTCGTGTGAAGGTTCGTGTCGATGAAAAAAAAGTTGTTGTAGAAACAGCCTTATACTCGAGGTCTTTTACGTACCCACCTCTGGCGTATAAAAATATATTCTCATAGGGATGAAATAGATATATTTCAACCAATCAGAATGCAGTCCGTTCGGAAGTGTAAAATAAATGGTTGAGATGAAATATACGATAAAGTAGTTATTACAGTTTTCTGACACTTCGAAATATATTTAATTATTATTAAATTTTTTTTAATTGGTACAAAAAAAGTCTCATTAGGAGTCAGTATCATTTATACACAAAAATTTTTTCTCATTGGGTGTTTTCCACAGATATAAAAAAATTTCTTATTACTCATTGATGAAACTTTTGAAATGTTTTTAATACATTGCCTAAATTTATTTAGTGGTGTATATTACAACATTGAAAATTTTTGTCAACTTTGTTGGTTTATATTACATTATAAAAATTTTTGACTGGTGGATTTTACAGATGAATTATTTTTTAATTATATTAAAGTTTTTTACTGGTGGATTTTACAGATGAATTACTTTTTTAATTATATTAAAGTTTTTGACTGGTGGATTTTACAGATAATTTTTTTTTTAATTATATTGCAATTTTTGAGTGGTAGATTTTACAGATAATAATTTTTTTAATTTAAAAATTTTTGAATTGAAAATTTCAGAGTTGGTTTTTTTTCAAGTATATTGAATTTTCTGCTGTCACAGAAAAAAAAACATCTGTCACAGATGTATTTTTCTTAATTGTAATAAATATTTCTTATTAATAGATTTTAAAGCTAAAAATTTTTGAATTGCACGGATGGTAGTCGAATTGAAAAGAATTTTTAAATTAGTTGCCTTACAACAGTTACTAAGGTGTAGTATTTTAGTAAGTTCCCTAGCAACGGTTGATGAAGGGCAGTAACTTATCAACCATAAGTTTAAATTCGTTGATTAGCAACAGTTGCTAAGTGACAGTATCTTTGTAACCATTGTTTAAAATTAGTTGCCTACTAACGGTTATTCAGAGGCAGTAACTCAGCAATCATAAGTTTTTAAATTAGTTTCTTAGCAATCTTTGATAAGAGGCAGTAACTTAGCAACCATTGTTTAAAATAGCAACGGTTGCTAAGTGGCAGTATCTTAGCAACCATAGGTTTATTTAAATTTGTTATTGTACTGCTAAGGGACAGTATCTTATTAATTATAAGTTAAAAATTTTTTATCCTATAATTATTGCTGTTTTAGTTTTTTCATACCTTTTATTTTAAACAAGAATACCTACTTTTAATCCTAATAACACTTCTGAAATAAAATTTTACTTTAAATTTAAATTCGACTCTATATATTTATATTGCGATGTTTCAATAAACTCTCTGTCAACGGCTATATTTATTTTGATGAAGCTGAAATTTAAATCTAGATTCAATATTAGCAATTATGATTTGTCACTTTTTAGATGTCTTTTGAAATTTAATAAATTTGCAACAAAATTGTTTTTAATTTTATGTAATTTGATAAAGAAGGTGTACACTATGTTAAATATGGATAAATTAGAAAAAGGTAATTTGATAAGGACAATCTTTTAATTAGATAACAATGAAAACAAATGTATGAGTGATAGGACATGATAGGGACATTTTAATTGAACCAAAAGCTTACAATGTAATAGTTTTTACTTCGTACAGGAAGCTTATACTATAGTATAGTTCTTGCAGGACTGGCTAGATGTTCTATGTGGGTAGTGATTGATTCTATATTATTTACTCTACCCTAGTAGAAAAATTTGGTGGCGCTAGCATGGTGCCACTCTCTCGTTCCATTGTGCAAGAGTGGCGCTAAGAGCATTTGAAACACTTTTGTACTCTAGCTCCTTCCTCGCATTCTGCTCGCGCGTTAGAATGGACATAACCTCACCTGCCAAAACTTTATCTCATGAATCAAAAAGTTATTCTTTTATGAAGGGTGGAAAGACGAAATGACTTAAATCACAATTTTATGATTTTACAGGATACATGAATAATACATTTAAAAGCTTTCCTAGTCATTAAGAAAAAATCTAAAAAACGATGTATTATTTCGCTTTATCGCTTTTGAAATAAGTAAAAGTTGACCATTTTAGGTTATGTCAAAACAATAAATTAATGTTTACTCAACAGATGAAAATATGTGGACGTCTACATGAAAAGGGCCCATTTTGTCGGTTCTAGTTTTCGAGTTATTTGTAATTTAATACTTTTTTGAGAAAAACCTTAATTTTTTTTTATTTTGTATTATCAATCTACATGTTTTGACAAGTCCAATCATGAGGTTTTCATTAATTTATCGTTAATTTAAGTGTTTAACTTTATTGGTTCTTTAGAAAAAGAAAAGGGCCCATTTTGTCGGTCCTTTGCAAAAATATTCCGTATTTTTGAAATAGAGGGTCAAAAAATTTAAAACCTATTGGTTTTTCATCCTTAAGGTGCTCTCGACTGAAAACAATTATTATCTGAATAACTTCCGAGAAGAACCAGAGATATTAATGTTAGAGTCATTGATTACGTAGTCGTAGATGTAAAAAATGTCGATATTTCGTCAAAATTTCATAATAAAACCTGTTAAAAAATTTTAAATAAGTTTAATTTTTCTTCTTTACCTTCAAATGACACACTAAAATCGTTTCCATTTATAAACCTTGTAAAAAAATGGTTTATTAATAAGAAAATCATCTTTTTTAGAAAAGGGCCCATTTTGTCGGTCTTATGTATTTTCAAAATTAAGGAGGGGGTGGTTTTAAAAATTTTAAACTTATTGGTTTTTCATCTTTAAGGTGCCCTGGACTAAAAACAATTATTATCCGGATAACTTCCCAGAAGAACCAGAGATATCACAATTAATAGGTATCACAATCTTTAATTCCGTTTTTCTCGAAATGAGGTATTTGTCACTATAAATTTTGAAATTCTGTAACTCATCGAATTTTTGACCAAAAACGTTGTATGACCACTCAAAATTTTCGTAATTTTGCAAGGAATTCGCCTATATAGATAAGTCCAATAGTGCCAAAATGGGCCTTTTTCATGTGGACGTCGACATATATGTAATTAAAAAACGTTAATTCTTACTTAAATATAAAAGATATTTAAGTAAAAAAAAATGGTTAACCCAAACTCTAATTTAATTTTTACAACATACTTGTTAAACTTGTGGAATTATATTTATACATATTATTAGTTTATAAAAATTATCTCTCTAAACCCTACTAAAAAAATAATGACAAAACATCAGAAAAGTAATCGGAATTTCTGGTGTTTTTGAGCAGTTTTTCTTATAATTGCAGCTCAAAAACATGAAAAAGAAATAGAACCCTTCAAAATACTGCCAAGAATCATGAAAACTTTTATGACTGCCACCGAATTTTTTTATAGCATAGCAAAAAATCTGTTTTGGGGATGTATTCTTGTTCCTTTATGTAAAATGGTCGTCACGCCTTTTATAACTTGGGTAGAAAATCTAAAAACCATTATACCTTTTTTAATGTTTAAAATTATTTTTGTTTATTTCAACATTATATTTAATGTTTACAAACTCAGATTATTTTAATGACTGTTTTACGTATACCTTATACTGTCTTGGATTAAAATTCAAAAATGATATCAGTTTATACATATCAGTTATAGTTCACGAGGTAGCATATAACTTCTTAAAAATGAAGGTTTTGAGAATAAATTTTAGATATTTGGAATCATGAAATATCACAGATTCTAAATTTTTTAATTATAAACTTCAATTAGTTAAATTGATGAAGTTTCAAGTAATAAAATTTTTATTTAAACAATCATAAACCTTCAGAACAATGCCTTTTTTTGCCCACTCGACTCAACTCAGTCACAATGACCAATTCCCTACGCACTTTTCTTTAACAATAGATTTCCGAGTCTTTTGTGATGATTTTAAAACAAGAATTTTATAACTTAAAACTTTTGCATTTTAACTAATGCAACTTTGTAACATAAAAATTTAGAATCTATGGTACTTTAAGATCCCAAATATCTAAAATTTATTTTAAAAATCATTTTTTAATTATCACCCAAACCTCATAATTTATTTTAATAAATGTTTTTTAAAATAAATTTTAGATATTTGGAATCGTAAAATGTCATAGATTCTAAATTTTTATGTTACAAAGTTGAATTAGTTAAAATGCAGAATTTTAAAGTTATAAAATTCTTGTTTTTAAATCATCACAATAGTTTCGGAAAATCTATTGTTAAAGAAAGGTGCGTATCAAATTGGTCATTGTGACTGAGTTGAGTCGAGTGGGCAAAAAAGGCATTGTTCTGAAGGTTTATGATTTTTTAAACAAAAATTTTATGACTTGAAATTTGTTTAATTTAACTAATTGAAGTTTATAATTTAAAAATTCAGAATCTGTGAGATTTCATGATTCCACATATCTAAAATTTATTCTAAGAAACTTCATTTTGAAGAAATTAAAAGATACGCTTCAAGTATGGTCAGCTTGGTTTGTGAAGTGAAGTGAGAAGCTGATAGAGTTCTCACCAAACATCAAATCCATTCTAAAAATTCTGTCAGAAATAATCTGAAAAATGACAAATCATCAGAGTTAAGAAGAAGCATCAGAAAATCTTACGAATAATCAGAACTCTGATGTTTTGTCATGATTCCTCATTATTTTTTTAGTAGGGAATCTAAATTATATGTAAAAAATCATTAATAATTTAATTGTAAAAGTTAAGTTTCTATTTAAAATTAATAAAACTCTTCTGTCAGGTTAATTAAAAATAAAGAAAACAATAATCCAGTTTGGGGTTATGTTTTCTATTTCGAATGTAGAAATTAATAGTATGTTTTATTCATAAAAAGTATTTATTGTTATTCTTGGTGATAAATCGTTAGATTCATAATTTACATATATTTAAACATTTTCTTAGAGGTTAGAAGTCATTCCCATATTAAGAATTCTTTTATAAATAAGTACATAAATTAACGAATGATCAAGAAATAAATTTATAATACACTATTAATTTATATTTAAATTTAATAAAAATTACAAATATATAAATACTTACAATTTGTTATTATTATTGTTTTCAAGTACTACATCAGTATAAAGCACACAGTAAATACACCGTTGATAGTTTATGCAACAGAAATTTTAGGTTATGTTGCATTCTAGCGGGAAGTGCTCGCGCCATTCAAGGCGCTAGAAGACTTCAGCGCGATAGACTGCCATGTAAATTCCACTGGTCACGCTGGCATGTATCTAGATTTCCATTAAATTTTTCTACTAGGGTAAACAATAAACTATCTTTGTTTTAGTTTTTAAAGTGATACCTATGCACTTCAGTAAATAGCAAAATGTTTTGGACAAACATAAATAAAAAAATTTATGAATCTTAACACTATTTATTTCAGCTGTAAATAAGCGTAAGTATACAAGATTATTATTTAAATTAAAAAAATAA
Organism: Leptopilina drosophilae; assembly: GCA_032873175.1. Taxonomy (NCBI): domain Eukaryota; kingdom Metazoa; phylum Arthropoda; class Insecta; order Hymenoptera; family Figitidae; genus Leptopilina; species Leptopilina drosophilae. Next base: position 43,060,821 of record CM065483.1, read on the forward strand.
GCATTTTAAAATTAAATCGTAATTCCTTTAAAAATAGAAGAGTATAATTTGAAATTAAACGACAAGCATTGGTTTTTAAAATTAACAGTTTTTTATTTCAGGTGGAAACATTGGTGTTTATTTTTCAGGTAAATATAATCTTTTAAATTAAAAGGTTTCTTATTTATGTTTGCGATGGTGGCAGATAACTAGAATATCAAATCCTTTATTTGAGTTTTCAACGAGCTATCCAAAAGTAGAGTTTTTCAACTTCCCAGTGGGCACTGGGTCATGAGACGTCTTTAGGACATCCTTAGGATGTCTATACCCGTTTAAAGGACGTCCAAAAGATATCTTACATCTTAAGGACATCTTTAGGACATATGATGTCTTTTGGATGTCTTTCGAATGGATATAGATTTCATAAGTATTTCATAAGGACGCCCTAAAAACGTCTCATGTCCCAGTGTCCACTGGGATTATTTTCTATAATAAATCAATTTTATTTTAGACGCATATACAGTGTGTTAAAATAACTCCATTGCTGAAAAAGTATAGTGTGTCGTTTTAACACAAAATTTTGTTTTTAAACAATACTTACTTAGAATTTAAAATTTGTTAATTTTCTTTTGTTAAAATAATTTTTTTGGAATTTTGATTTTATTGGTAAATTATTTAATTTGTATCAAATAATAAATTTTATTGAAATTTCTCTTGTTCAACTATATGTTGCCTTATGTTATTCTTTTTTTATTTTTTAAATTTTTTATAGTAAATTCTTCCACGTTACCAACCCTAAGAAATTTATAAAAAATTATATAAAATGCGATAGGTTGATAATACTTTTTTCTGAAGGTGTATTATTTACATAAATGTATATAATTAAATTAATTAATATTGTTTAAAAATTTATTTTATTGTGATGGTATAAATCATCTAATTTTAATAAAATATATTTTATATTTTCAGCAAATTTTTTTATAAATAATTTAAAATCATAATATTTTGTTATTATTATTATTAAAATTATTAAATGTACTGTTTTAAATATATTTATTTACTATTAAATAATACAGTCCCGATATTCAAATAGTAGTTTAAGTGGAATCAATTCCAAGTTGTGTAATGTGTGTGTCCGACTTGCGTCCTCGAGGTCTAGGGTTTGATCACCAGTGCGTGTAATATTTTTCCGACTTAATTTTTAAGTGTTTTATGTACAATGTAGAGAAGAGTGGCTTACATTGAATCTGATTTTTTATAAAGTTTTTAAATAATTAAATTTTACAAATTTTGAGCAATTTGTTGTATCAAAATAAAACTGACATACTCCTTTAGCTAATAGGGTAGAGTGTGGCGAAACCATCAATTTTTCACTTTAAGGATTATAACTTTAAAACTAAAGCCAATAAGAAGCCAGTTCAAAAAGGTTTTGAAAGATTGCTTTTTTGACTACATTTTACTCTATATACTCAACTATTTATCTCTTTTAGTTTTTGCCATTTGTGGTTTCGCCCCACCAACACTTTTTACGAAAAAATTAATAACTTCCAAAACATTTAAAAAATTTCAAAATAAGCTACACAACTGCACTGTTAAAAATGTTCTGAAAATTCCTATAGAATTCAGACACAAATGTAATGTAATTTTCCAAATGACGGTACTGAAAGCATTCATAATTTACATGTGCTTGAAATTTACTACACGTTTCTTACGATTTCTAAATGTTACTTAAAATTCAAAATTTTTGGAAAAATCCTTAATCAGTACCGGTATTTTAACTTCAGCCAAGCAAAACTCAGCAACAACTTAAGTAAATTTAATGAAATGTGACTGAAAATTTGGGAATGGTTTCAAAAAGTGTAGAGTAACTAAAAATTACGAAATACAACATAATTTTAAGATACTACAGCTGAATGAAGGTGTGCACACTTACTTTTGCGCAGGTTGGGTCTGTTGCAAGAAAGGCATAACTGAAGTTAGAAAAAACAGATTTTACTCCACATGTTTCTTTAAACTAATACTTTACAGCATATTCTCATAGCCTCCCTCGGTCAAGATCGTCTAGGCGCGCTTCCAATGTTACGAAACGGTAAGAAAGTTTTTGGTGAATCGGACTGAATATTTTTTCAGTCCTATGTATCCGAAAATAATAAAACGTTTCTAAATTTTACGTAACATGTAACTGCATAAAACTTCCGTTGCTTGTTTCTGAAAAATCCTACAAAAATTTCTAACAGTGTGCGTTCAGAAGACTCAAATTAATAAAGAAATTCTATTCTTCTATTAAATTTTACATTATATTAACAATAATTAAATAATCAAGTGAAAGAAAAAGTTTTGAAAATTGTTAACATTTTACATATGACTCTGTCATTCCGCAGACATTTTGGTAAACAACTTGAAACTTCAGACATGAGCGGAGAATTTCAGAACTATCATTCACATTGAAAGTTAAGTCAGTAAGACGTAAAACACGAAAATAAAAGCAAATTGGAGGTTTTGCACCACTCTACTCTACACACGTTAAAAACAAATTATTATAATTAAATAATAAAATTTAGGGGAGAGGGCCCTAAGATGGACACCTCTTCGATTGATGGCTCTAAAATCCAAACCGAATAAGATATGTTAAAATTTTTTATACTAAATGAAAGTACAATTTATTAGGTAACTTATGGCTATTGAGTGGTAAATTAAAGATAAACATTCTGTATTAATTTTTAAACTAATGTTTAATCATTTCATTCTATGTATTGATTATTAAAAATTTTAATTTCATAACTTGAGAATAAAAAAGCCGGACAAGCCTTTTTAAATATACATTAAAGAAATTAAGATAAATAATTTTTTTAAATATGATTAAACGATTATTAAAAAAATATTGAATTAAGAAATTTTCTTGCTTATAAAATATGAAACATTAAAGATTCTTTATTGTAATCTACACGTGAAAATAACAATTAACGTGTACCAATTTTCATCTCTTGATTGGACTAGATTAAGAATTGAGAGAACCAGCAAGGGTTAAAGTATTTTCGATCTTGCAAAAAGAGATTTTAGTTTTTCGATGAAAACACCATGAAAATAAATTCTAATCACTTTCAATATATTTTTCCTGTAATCTATGCGTAAAAATCGAATAAGTATGCCAATTTTTAGCTCTCCAGGTAAAAAAATGTAGGCGCCAGGGGGGGGGGTACATGGATTTTTTTCGAAATTTTCAAAATTTTTGACTTTTTCGATAAAAACAGAATGAAGAGCAATACTAAATGTGTTCGCTATATTTTTCCTTTAATCCATTTTTGAAATTACATATGCATACCAATTTTCAACTTTCTAGGTAAAAAACTGTGAGCGCTAGGGGGGGGGTACATGCCTTTTTTTGCGAAAAATGGCCAAAATTTGATGTTTTTCGTCGAAAACTCTATGAAGATCAATCCCAATCACGTTAGCTATATTTTTCCTGTAATGTACGCGTGAAAATACATACGTGTACCAATTTTTAGCTCTCTAGGTGTAAAACTGTGAGTTCTCAAGGGGGGGTTACATGGTCACTTTTGTAACCGTTCCAATAGAGAATCGTTCCAATCTAAAAAATAACATATTCAACTTTAATTTGACAAGTTAAGAGTAAAAAAGTAATAAAATCCCCAAATTTTTTTCTAACCTGTTACACTAGATTTATTTTGAAGACTCTGCATCTACATTGAATCATTTTTATTAAAACTTTATAATTCACTGTAAAAATAATATTTCCATTTTCACATTGTAAAAAATCTTTTTTATTCAAAAGAATCGTACATTGTTGTTAAATAGTTATTATTTGTTTATATAGGAGATAAATATAACTCGATGTTGTAGCAAGAAGTAATAGTCTAATATACTGATAAAATTTTTTAACCTGAAAATAAATATTATGTCGCAAAATTTTAAAATTCTACTGTAATGTATAATTTCCAGGGTTGTTCAGTGATGCGTCACTGGCGGTTTTCGACGTATAATACATTTTTGACGTAATATACTGTATAAAACGTAGAAAACTATGTATATTACATACCGATATCTTACATCTATACATAACTTCACTTTTTCAAATTACGATTGTAACAACGGTCAAAAACTCAAAACTGATATTTAATTCATTGATATTGATTGATTGATTCATATTTATTGATTTGTGAGTTAAAATTGAAAGTTCAGATTAAAAAATATTTGCAAATTATGACAACAAAATTGAAGTCCACAACTCATCCATATATTCCTTATGATAAATTGCAATTTGAACGTTTGACAATAGTAGATAAATCAAATCAAAATAAATCAAATGTTGCATAATGTTTGCACTGCAACAATATTTTGAAAAATATTGGATACAAACGTCTGTTAGGACATAGGTAAGAATAAATAATTTATAATCTTTTTTTATAAACATTTTTGTTTCAAACTAATATATTCATCCTGAATTTCCCTTTGTGTTAAATAAAGAATAATTACTGTATATTTCTTAAAGAAATATTTGCAACAACGAAATAAATAAAAGTGTTTTTCAAAGTTTTGTTGCAAAGCAAGCATAATAAGGCCACATTTTTTCCGTTTTTCAATTTTTGTAATTCAAAACAATTCTTTCCACAAATTATTATTATTATTTATTTACAAAACAATTCAAAAAGATTTCCTATAACAACAAAACTTACCTAATGATACGAACACGTGACTATTTAAGGTTATGTAGCTTAATGTCACACCCGTGCTATATGTATAATACATTATGTAGAAAATCAAAGAGGTATATTACGTATGTAACATACGTAGAAAACCTATGTAACTTGCTTCAGGTATATTACGTGCACAACCCTGATAATTTCTGAAACCTCAACTGCCGATGACTACTAGCATTTTTCTTATTGGTTAATAGAGCAGACAACTTTTCGAGTCAGTGCTACCACTCTCGAAATTGCAAATATTCCGTATATTTAGGTTGTTAAATGATGCCTGGCTCACTGTAAACACAATATAACAAAAAATTTATAACAAAAATTGTGTATAATAAATTTATCTAAGACTGAAAATTTTCTATCACATCGGAATATTAAAGTTGACAGCCGAAGCGAAATATAGCACTATAGTTTACTAATTTTTAAAAGTTCCTATTTCAATAAAAAAAACTTTATATATTTCCATGAAATTTTAAAATTAATAAATATTTAAATTAGGGGAGAGTGGGCAAACCTGACCCCCTAACGGTTTTTTGGCTCTTGTGACTAAACGAGTCAACCGATTTCATTTTTCGATGTTTTGTTTGAAAAATCATTTAATTGCGCAACTTTTTTCCATAGATACCTATACTTCATCTTTTATTGTTTAGTTGCTGTGTTAACTTTAAAAAAATTTGGAAACGGTCCGGTTTGCTCCACTCCCTAGGGTAAACCGTACACGGAGAAAAAATGTGTTGTTATGCGAACAATTTTTGGATTGTTATTAGTAGATTTGTTGATGAAACAATTATGAATGTTGAGATTACAATTCGCATTGTTGTCGATGCAAATGTATTTTGTTTTAGCAACAATACAAATAACTTACGATAAGCTTGTCCAGTTCACAATTCCGTATTGTTATAGAAGCAAATTTCTTGCCGATTGCTAATGTAACAATTCGGATTTGTTGGACTGACAGGTTAGTTGTTGTCACGTTGTCATCCCTGTATATTTCCGAAATTTGTTCGTCTCAACATTTCACGAATATGTGCCGCTCTTTTTATTTCATTTTTTAAATTAAAGTAAGTGAATTAAACAAAACTATGTTACTGGGCAATAATAAACCAGTGCGTGAATTGCTAGAGAAGTGGGAAATGGATGAATAAAAGTTTCTTCGTTTATCTGTAAGTTGAACGCAATTTCTGCTAAACATAACCTCACTTTTTCGTGCATGCAATATTAATTGAAGACCCACGTGATCATATTTTCATAACAATTGAATTTATTTTAAAATATGTAATAGATCGTTATTCCGTGCAGCTCTTAAATTAATTAATCTTTAAAAAACATATTCGAATGTGAATAATTACAATTGTTTTACATTAAAATTAACTTTAGTTATCAATTTATTATTTTAGTTAATTTTTTCAATTGTCATAATATGCATTTTTCAAGTTTTAAAAAATTTCTTAATTTTGTGATGTACAAATTTAAATTATAATTTTTGTTAAAAAAATTTTTTTTGTGATAAAATATTCTTGTAAGACAAAGTTATAAATATATTTTATATTAAATTAACGATAATTAAAGAAATAAATTGTAGTGTCAAAATGACAATCTAGATTTGTTCCAGCAACTAATCCATAACAATTCTGCTTGTTCATCGAACAAATCTAAATAGTTTTCATAACAATTCTTTTTTAACAATTTTTTTTGTCTTAACAACAAGTAGAATTGTTAGTGTTAAAAGCAAAGTAATCATTTTATTATTACTACATTTATATATTAGGTTGGTATCAGTTGGTATCTATCATGGAAAAAATATAAAAGTCACTAAGATTTCTATTTAGTAATTTCAATATGGCGATATTGTCAGGCCACGTTTTTGGTTCAGTACAAAATTTGATTTCGAACTAAACTTTATATACTCACTTTTGTTTTCTTAATAAACTACTTTAAATATTATCATATAGTTATGATTATTCAGCACATATAAATTCCTTCAGTTAGTTCTATATTGACAATGTAAATTGTTATGTGGACTAAATTTTTAGTTAGCACAACAATTCCTTTTTTTCCGTGTACCGTTTGGTTTTTTATTTATAATATTGCATTTACATAATCTACAATAATAAAAAACATAAAGAATCATGTAAACAATGGGTGTAGTAAAGAAAATAATAATTCGGGATTGAATATTAATTAAATAAATATTTTTTTAAATAAAAAAATAAAAATGTTTGTCATTATCAGAGAAACAATATTTAAGGGTCAACCAATTCTCATTGGAAGACAAATATTTTTCATTGTAAGTAAATATTTTAATGAAAAAAATATTTTATTTAAAAATAATTTTTATGAAACTTTAATTTAATGGGAATATTCTATGGCTGGTTTGCCCCACCGAAAACGGTCTGGTTTGACCTACAGGCTCTTTTTAAGAATAAATGTTTGTCAAAAAGAAACGCTTTGCAAATTCATCAAAGTATTTGGTGGTAAATATTCCTGAGGTGTGTACTTTCAAAACCCAAGACCTAATACTTGGAAATATTACACGATTTCCTCAGAACATCCTTAAGAAAAAATTCGGAAAAGTGCAGAAAAAACTAAAAAAAAACTTTTGCTCCCAGCGTTGCACAAACAAAAGTAAAAAATGTCAAATTAAAAAAATATGGTATACTGTACAAGGTTGTTTCAAATTTCTAAATAGCACTTTTGACAATTTTTCTATTTCTGAAATATTGAGGGGGTTTGCCCCACTCTCCCCTAATATTTAAAAGAAAACATTTTTCTTTCATTAAAATGTATAAACAATTTGGTACTTTTAGAAATAAATATTTAAAAAAAACCAAATCAGGGCCAGATCAGGATTATCGCTCCAGGGCCTATCATCCTATCTGGTCCTGATCCGGTTAGATATTTCGTCCTAGGTGGGGCACAGATAGGATTCGCTGGCTCGGACATATTTGTCTTTATCAAGACCTGATCGACGCCTTACCAAAATTTCTGCACGGATAAGAGCGTCACGAAAATGCGTCCCGCTTTATCATGTTATATGGAAGTGTGGAAATGATGAAAATGAACAAATTAAAAAAAAAATTTTTTAATATGGACAGAAATTTCAGGTTATTAATTATTATAATTATAAAAATTGTTAATTTTATTCTTAAGTTATTAATTAAGATATAATATTTTCAAAAATTTATAAAAAAGAAATTGTTACAATTAATTTTGTAAAAATATTTTTAAATAATAATTTTTGAAAGTAAATATAGCTTTCAAAAAATTGAAATTTGGTGGGTAGCTCCATGCCTAAAAAATCAAAGTTGTACACTAGTTCTTCGATTTTGTTGAAACTTCGAAATTTTGAAGTGGAATACATGCCAGTAAAAAGCCTCATTTCGATTTAGAAAAATTTTGAAAAATTTTGGATTTACGAGGTTTTTAAAATTTTTTTTGAAATTTTGAAAATGGTATATCTCTAAGGAAAATCAATGAAATTTAATGAAATTTTCAGGGAATGCTTATTGCTTACAGACAATTTAAGAAAATATTTTAGAAAAAAAAAAATTTTTTTTTAAAACAAATTATTAAAAAAATAATTTTTAAATAAACAATTTTTTGAAAAGTACCATTTTAATTTTTTTTAAATAATAATGATTCGATTCCCACTTATTTCATGAGTATTTTCCAAAAAAAAAATTGATGGAGGGTCTGAAACTTTAGGAGATATTGAATTTTTTGTCCTTGCGCGCAACCGTAAAAAGCGCATTTTCCGGCTATACTCTACATACAAACTAACGTTCAAAGTCACCTCTAAGTCGTAAATTTAAACCGAATTCGATTTTTCTTTTTGGAAAATGTCAGGCTATAAATTCGTAAGAATACTGTGCAATTTTTAAATTTATATTTGTTTAAACAAATTATTATTATTGTTAATTACTAACTTTTTACATATTGTACACAGAGATGTGTATTTTTTTTTTCTAATTTTGCAATTTACTGGACCTAACATAAATACCAATGCAAACTTAAAACATAATTATTATTGTTTTAGCAAGATTTAAACAAATTATTATTGTTAATTACTAACTATTTACAGAATAGTATACTTAAAAGTTTCAGTTTTTTCTAAAACAGGCAAAGTTATCAAACTTTTTTGATATGCAGATTTACATTAAAAATAAAATTATATTTTAAACAAAAATAAGAATAATAATTTATTTCAAAATTAATTAACTTTTAATTGTTCTTTTAATTATAATCTGAGTAGCTCCATGCCAAAAATTTAATGTTGTTTCCTAGTTCTTCGATTGAGAAATTGTCACAGAACACATGCAAATGAAAATTGTTAAAACGACTTTATAATTATTTGTTTATGATGATTATAAATATTAAATAAAAAACAAATTACCTATATTGAAAGCTCTTGAAATTAAAATATTTTTGAGAAATAAAAAAACAAGAACACTTCATTGAGTTCACAAAATAAAGTGAAATAAACTTTTACAAAGAAAAGCAACACAATTAATATTAAATACAATTGTTGTTAACAATTACTTAAACAATTTTTTAGCTTTGTTTTTTTTTTTTTAAATTTTTTTTAGTAATTACAAAAATTTAATTTTTTTGAAAGAAAAATAATATAATTAGGAAAATCATTACCGACCCTTATTAAAAGTTAATTAATTTTGAAATAAATTATTATTCTTATTTTTGTTTAAAATATAAATTTATTTTTAATGTAAATCTGCATATCAAAAAAGTTTGATAACTTTGCCTGTTTAGAAAAAACTGAAACTTTTAAGTATACTATTCTGTAAATAGTTAGTAATTAACAATAATAATTTGTTTAAATCTTGCTAAAACAATAATAATTATGTTTTAAATTTGCATTGGTATTTATGTTAGGTCCAGTAAAATGCAAAATTAGAAAAAAATACACCTCTCTGTGTACAATATGTAAAAAGTTAGTAATTAACAATAATAATAATAATAATTTGTTTAAACAAATATAAATTTAAAAATTGCACGGTATTCTTACGAATTTATAGCCTGACATTTTCCAAAAAGAAAAATCGAATTCGGTTTAAATTTACGACTTAGAGGTGACTTTGAACGTTAGTTTGTATGTAGAGTATAGCCGGAAAATGTGCTTTTTACGGTTGCGCGCAAGGACAAAAAATTCAATATCTCCTAAAGTTTCAGACCCTCCATCAATTTTTTTTTTGGAAAATACTCGTGAAATAAGTGGGAATCGAATAATTATTATTTAAAAAAAATAAAAATGGTACTTTTCAAAAAATTGTTTATTTAAAAATTATTTTTTTAATAATTTGTTTAAAAAAAAAAATTTTTTTTTTTCTAAAATATTTTCTTAAATTGTCTGTAAGCAATAAGCATTCCCTGAAAATTTCATTAAATTTCATTCATTTTCCTTAGAGATATACCATTTTCAAAATTTCAAAAAAAATTTTAAAAACCTCGTAAATCCAAAATTTTTCAAAATTTTTCTAAATCGAAATGAGGCTCTTTACTGGCATGTATTCCACTTCAAAATTTCGAAGTTTCAACAAAATCGAAAAACTAGTGTACAACTTTGATTTTTTAGGCATGGAGCTACCCTGGTACAATCTTTTAAAAATAATTTAATTTTTTCCATCATGACTTTGAAGTTTGAAATATTTTTCAACAATATTTTTAATATCCATAATTAGTTTTTTAAATTTTTAATAAAAAAATTAATAGTAATAATTAATGGAAAATAATCCTTTTTTACAAATGATTTTCACAACGTTAAAGATTGGGTACAACTTTTGTTTGATTTCTTTGAAGGAAAAGAATAGAAATTGAACTTATTTAAACATTTTTATCAATTTTTCTTATGAATAATTTGACAAAATATCGTAATCTTCATTTTTCGATATTTTTTCTTAATTTCGACGACTACAAAAAGAAAGATTCTAACATCAACATCTCTTGTTCTTTTTGGATGTTATTTAGATAAGAATTGTTTTTAACTCAGGATACCAGATAAAAAATCGAGAGGTTTAAAAATTTTTTCCCTCTATTTCCAATAAACAGAATACTTTTGCAAAGCACAGACAAAATGGACCCTTTTCCTATTTCTAAAGAACCAATGAAAACAAACATTTTAATTATAACTGTAAATTAATGAACGCCGTATGATTTTCTTTGTCAAATCATGTAGATTGATATTAAAACATAAAAAAGACAAAATGGACCTTTTTCATGTGGACGTCCACGAATATTGTTTTCTGAATAAAGAACCGTTTTTATTCTTATTAGACCGCTTTTTGGACAGTATGTACAAAAAAACGCCCAAACTACCCTACAAATATGACCAATTGAGTGAATAACAAATAAAAATAAAGTTATCTTTCACAAATTCCTTATAATCTTTCTTACAAAACAGAAAAAATATCATTTATGTAGTTCTAGTACTGTATACTAAAAATAATAGAAACCAACTTTAAAAATCACTTTCTGATCATAGGTTTAAATAGTGCCTATTTTTATATAAAAAATTGGTTACAAAAATGAATAACATTTATGAAGCTTTAACAATAATTGGAAATTTGTCAAAATTATGATTAGGGGATAATTTTGCTTCCTCATAAATGAAGCCTTATAGTGATGTCGATTTCCGAATTTTTTAGAATCAATTATTTTTACAAATTTTCAAGTGTAGTATATATAATTCGTCGAGAGGAACAAATGTCCGGATGTATGTGTGTATGTATGTGTGTGTATGTATGTATGTGTGTGTGTGTGTATGTCACCGATTCTTGTGGACAAATTTTCTCTTACACATCTTGATGGATTTTGATAAAATTTTGTAGGTGTATTACGGTCATGAATACCAAAAGTCAGACAGAAGGATTTTCAAAAACATATAAAAAAAAATTTTTTTTAACAATTTTTTAATTTTTGAAAAAATTAATTTTTGGATTTTTTGAAATAACTTTTTTCTATATTAAAATTTTGATTAAATCTTGTCAAAATTGCATTCCTGGCAAAAAAACGAATCGATTCATGTATATAAAGTATATATTTTATCAAAATTTATAGAATTAATAAATATTTTAATTTTTACAAAACATTAAAATTTTGTATTTTTTGACATTTTATCATAACACTTTAAAATAATTATATTAATTAAAATAAATATAAGAATTTAAAAATTTTGTGTTTTAAATATAAAGATAATTTTGAAAATTAGTAAAATTAATGATAAACTCTATAACATTAATTTTTTTTGATTTATTAAAAAGAAGATTTATTAATTATATTTAATAAACTATTATAATTATTTAACTTTTAAAATTATAATATATATTGAGGAAGCTAAATGGTCATGAAATGAACAACTTTTTAGGGGTTGTTTTTAATAATATTAGTTTTAGTTTAAATATAATATATTGTGAGAAAATTCCATGACTTATAGAATCTATTTTTTGTTGTTGTTGGAAATGAAAGATCTGTGAATTCAGATACTTGGGTAACGAATTCCAGGTTATGTGGAGATGACCGCTCTTGTTCTGGTCGATCCACTAAAAACCACTCCCTTCTTTATCTCGACTTTTTTTTCAACCCATGGAACCACCTGATGGACTTAACCTTCCTGGGGCGAAGGTCTACATACTTCAGAGTAAATTAACAAAGAATTAAATAATAACATTTATTATTATTTTGTAAAATATCAGATTAAAATAATTCATTTCAATATTTTATTTATTAAAATATCGCGTATATAAAATAGCCCCTGTTTAGGGTACTTCTTGTTTGTGTTTATAATATCATGCAACAAGAATTTAATAAATTTTGAAAAAATATTCCATGTTATGTATAGTTATTTGATACAAAGAAGAATTCTGATGGTTAGTTGAATTGATTTATTCTTTTGATTTTCTGTAAATAGATAATTTTAAAAAGGTACTTCATTTTGCTTCTATCTTTTCTAGTTCCTTGTAGCGCAAAGTTTAATTTCGCATATTTCAATAATTTTTGGAATGATATTTATTTTATTCATTTATTCATATTATGATACAACAATTTGTTATACTGGTCTAAATATTTTATACTTATCAAAGAGAAATTAATATTTGAAACGTTTCATTAAAGAAAAATTAAAATTACGTAATTGCATAATTTTTATTTATTTTTGAAAGTAAAAACATGTTTATAACATAAAATTAAAAAAAAAATAATTGTTATTATTATCTATAGATGACTTAAATCAGGCATGCAGTTTTACGAATATTTTTCAGTCATTTTCTTCGTTGAAAAGAGATAAAAATTCTTCTACTGTCCTATTAAAGAAAAATATTTTTATTAAATACAAATAATTTGTAAAATTGACATTATTATTTGAATAAAAACATCAATGTCATGAGAAGTGAATTTGTGTTGTATCTATAATATAATTGAGGAGCCGGGAAGAAGAACTCGCCGAGCGCGGGAACGTATTCTCTAATATCAGTCGGGGAGCAGTGAGTGCCTCTGGGCCTGACACTGCTAGCCGACTGGTATTAACGCATGCGTTGGAGCGCTAGGCGAGTTCTTCTTCCCGACTCCTCAATTAATGAAAATAATACAATGAGAAACTTTTAGTTACAAGAATTACTTTATTGTATTTAGAAATTTCTAATAAAACGTAAGATGATGTACGTCATCTCACTTCGGTATGATGACGATAGTTCTTATTAATGATATAAGTAGTTTGATTTTTTTTGTATACTATTGTAATTTTTAGGGAGCAGAAGTTAGTATAAAAGTTTAGAAAGAGCATCATATTTGATGTTAGACAATTGCAAATACGATAATATGGAAGTTATTTATATTACATTCTGAAAGTTTTATTTGTAAATCCAGTATTTTGAATTCTATAAGATATTTACAAGTTGTAAAAACTGTATTATTTTAACTACTAATACGCTCTGAAATGGTAAACAGTCTGAATTAAAAAAAATTTAATTATAATATTTTTAAATATGGTTTCCGAATCGTTCTGTCCACAATCGAAGATCAGATAATGTTAGGCAAATACCCAGCATACAATCGAGCATCATCATCGTCTTGAAAGTATTTTGTTAAAAACAAAATTTTGTTAAAAAGTTATTATTATTTAAATTGTATAACAATATAATAGTGAATAGTGTATATGAGGAGCAAGTTTTCAAAACTGGATAAATCCATAATTTATTTCGAGAAAATGAAACAAATGACTTTTCTCACATAACCACTAGAGTTGATTTTAAAATAAAAAAATTAGTACTAATTTATTTTTATAACAATGTTTTTATATTAAAGACGTTTTTTATTAATTAAACATTATTATAATTAAGTGATTTAAAGGTTTTGATAATTTTTTCTAAAAAAAACCATAAAAATTATAAGTCATCTTGGTTATGTCAAAAAGTTTTTAAATTAAAACTTTATTGTTAATACAATTTTTTTCTTAAATTTAACTATGATAGATCGAATTTTGATGTCCTTAAAATATTAAATTGATGCTAATTTCAATTTTTTTGAAAAATGGATTTATCAGCTTTTGAAATTTGCTCTTCATATTTTTGTAAACATATGCATTATATACGTATACACGTGCCTAGTCGTAACGCATATATTATATAGGGGGGAGGGCCCCAAGATGGACATTTCCTATAAAATTTTTGTTTAAAGTGACAGCATCTTCTCAATTTTTTTAGTTTTGTTATTTGTATAGACGAAGATTTTTATGCATATTTGAAAAATAAAACCAGTTTTTTTTCTGTTGCGCATATCACCTGAATTTTTTGTCAAAAAAAAAGTTTTATTTCCGATTTTTCTCAAGTCGATAAAGTTCTTTAAATTTTTGATTTTAGATAGGTATTTATCGATATAATATTATTTATTTATCATATAATAATATTCTAAAATGATTTTATTAATATTTTGTTTGTATACAATTTTTTTCTGGGTTTCAAAAAATAGTGTCATTTACCCTAAGATGGACACTTTCGAGACCCTAAGATGGACACCACATTTCAATGTATTTATTTTCATGCTTTCGTCCAGAAATAAAATTAAACTCGTTTAATATCGTTACGAATGTCCGAATTTTGACTAGGACGATTCTGTTTAGAATTGCAGATTTTATTACTTTGTTATTCTTAACTTGTCAAATTAAAGTTAAATATGTTATTTTTTTTATTCTCAAGTTATAAAATTAAGATTTTTAATAATGTTATTCCTAGTAAATAGAATAAATTGATTAAACATTAGTTTAAAAATTAATACAGGATGTTTATCTTTAATTTACCACACTTTAAAATGATTTTTAAGAAGGTGTCCATCTTGGTGCCACCCTTTTTTGTCAAAAATTTTAACAATTAGAAAAAATGCTATAAAAAATGTTTAAGTTCAAAATAAAATTTTATCTCAGTGGCGATAAGTTACTTAATAAATTGTACTTTCATTTAGTATAAACCATTTTAACATATCTTATTCGGTTTGGATTTTAGAGCCATCAATCGAAAAGGTGTCCATCTTGGGGCCCTCTCTCCTACCTTATATATATAGCATATATGGGTCAAAATTCCTCAACTGCCAAGGTCAAAAAATGGATTTTCTTTAAACTTGATCAAAATGTTACTATTATTTGTAGAAGTGTAGATATTAAATATTATTGAATTTAATAAAATATTGTTTAAGTTATGGAGGTATAAAATTTGACTTTCTTGAAAATATCTTTTTTCGATTTAATATATTGATAAGTAAAATTAATAAAATTACAAGTGTGAATAATGATTTTTAAAGGGTTATTTTTTCATTTTTTCTTTTTTTTAATGGATGCCCCTCTAAAAAAACCTTGTCTGTATTCGCCACTACGAGCTACAAGCTTATGATTGTAAAGAAGTTGTTTTCCTTCAATGTGACCTTAAATTCCAAGGTCATATGTTTTTCTAACCTATTCCAATGGAAAGCTTTCCTTTATTCCTATACGATAGGTGAAATTTTTTATTAAAAAATAATGATTACACTATCTAATTCTCAAAAGGGTAGAGTAGAAGGGGGTAAGGTATAGTGCACTTCTCTTTCGAAGACTCCTGTGGTCGCAAATTTCAACTAATTTTGATCAATAAGGACTCGCTGGAAAAACAATATGCTTCTAGCTACATTTATGGTGTACATTATTTTTTTGTAGATATAAATGGAGCTTTTCTATATCCAAAAAAATGAAGGCACTTTTTTCGACATTCTAAAATTTGTGGGGTCAATGTAGTGCACCACTTTATTAGTGAAATAAAAAGCAGAGAATGTATTATAAACGATTTTATTTTTTTAGATATAATATTAGGAACATAAGAAACTTAAAAAACTATAAACTAGTAGTGATGTCCACGAGACGAGACTTTGCATGTAAAAACCGAGACGAGATTGAGACTTTGCATGGTATCATCTCGTCTCGTGGACAGAATTATAAATTAGAGATTTCTTTGGTCTTGTGTTATATAAAACTGAAAGAAAACTGCAAAAATTTGCAAAAAGAAAATATGGTTAAATAATATATATTTACGGTACTCTGTATAATTGCATTACATTGCACCTAACCCCGTGCACTATAATGCCCCCAAACACTTTCTTCGCGTTGACTTCAATATCTCAATAAAAACAAAATTAAGCGTCAAAACAATACTAAATAGAAGTAAATTTTACATGGGAAAATCACTTTCCCGATACTTTTTTAACAAGCTTTACATTTTTTTAAGTCACTAAAAAACGGAAATATGGTTTCGAAATCTAGTGTTTTTAAAGTGACGCCACAACTTCTTTCAGAAGAAGCACAATTAAGCCAAAATGATATAAATTAATATACTTTGATACTTTAAACCTACCATACTAACGGCAAGTAATTCAATTCATTTGTTTAGTTGGTAAAACCAGTGCACTACATTACCCCCTCTATTCTACTTGCATATTTATTCTCTGGGATAGTTTCTCTTTTTTTAATTTTCAAGTATAAGACACTGAATTTAGTAGCGCCACTGTCATGAAGGAGGATAAGGAAATGAAACGGTTTTTATTTATTGGCCCTCATATGGGGGGTCAGAGTAGTGGAGTTTTTCCATCAAATAGTTTAAAAATTTATCATTGTGAGCACTCTAACCAGTTGGGAGAGAAAAATTTACACTACTCTGACTTTGGTGTCAACTTTTTCCGTTATATACATTTCATCTCCTTATGCTGCTTCATGGCCACTGTAAATTGTGGAGCAATTAGAACCCGGTAAGAAGGTTACTATTAAAATCGATAAAAGTGAATTCAAATTGTGACCGGTTAGGAATATGGCTTTTTTAGTGTAATTAATTTATTTCATAACAATTTAATTCTATTTTATTCCATTTTAAGGACTGTTGGCATTTAAATACCGTCAAATGCTTGCTTCCTTTTGATTCAAAATTCAATTGATCGTGGACAAAAACGATATTCAATTGGATAGAAACGTTTCTATCCTGTTCAAACCTATCCTTTTTCAGTTTGGAGGCCCGACTGTATAAAGTTTTAGAAAAGATTCAATAAACTTTGAGACTTATTATCAAAAGTGACGTCGAATAATCGACATAATTGCAATTATATCTTTTCATAATCTCCATTAGAATTTTTCTAAATATACCTCGATTATCTCTAAATTCTTATGTTTTATTGTACATAATGATGTATATAGTAAAGAAAATATTGTTACTAAAAGTCTCTACGTGTACTTTTTCAGGTGAAAATGATTCGTACAAATTTTGTTTAGAATTTTTTCACAATTCTTATACAATTTGTTAAATTCTTATAGGAATTCATGTGGCGTTTTGAAACAGTTTCTCTATTACTTTTTGAAACGAATTCTGGACAAAATTCAAGAGAATTTCTAAAGTATTTCTTTTTAAATTTTTTGTATAAAAATTTTTAAAAATATTTTTTAAATATCACAAAAAATGAATGGAAAATTTATTTTATTTACCTATTTAATATTTTGATGATTATTTTTATCATGAATTATATTGCGTGAGATTGCCATTAATAACTCTTATTTATACTTTTATGTTAATGGTAGATACTTAAGAAATATTAAAGGAAAACAAATTAGAAATGTCTATAAACAAAATAATTTATCTGATTGACACCAAAGATAAACATGTATTTGTTGTTTGTGCCGAAAGTTGCAAGGAAACGAAATTGTATTGTAACAAGAAAAGTTTCCATTTAGTACTAATTTTGGTAAAAATGCGTAATGTGGCCATCTCACCCGGGCATTCCGGGAGAGATATCCAAATGCACTTTTTAAGAAATGTATAAGATTGTTTCTATGAAAATATTTTATTTTCTTTGTTGTCATTTTAAAGTTTGATGTTTAATTGTTATCAATAAACTTACCCTAATTATTTAAGAAAATTTTTTAAATATAATTTTCGACACTTTTCTGAATGAATTTTAAAAAGAATTCGTTTTTTAAAAGTTCCGTTCAATTATTAATTTTTATTATATATATGTAGGACGTTCCACGTCAACAGAAACAGAGCTGTGGACAAAAATTGGCGCAATGAAAAAAGACGTTTAAGGGCTTAAAAAATACGTACACTCGTGTACTTTTAATAACAGGTGGGCGTTTTTGAAAATTCAATATGGCGGCTTAATTACAAGCGAAGAAAGTCAACAAAATCACAAATCGACAAATAATATCGTTAATAAAAATTACAAAATCCAATCCACAAAAAAAATTAAACGAAACTTTTTTAAACGTTTCAGGGGTCGCTTAATACAAATTCGAAGTCAGATTTTGATTAGAGTTAAAAAATTAAAAATGGCGGAAGCAAAATGGTAGATAAATTTTTAAACTCTTTAAAATCGCTCAAAAATGGTTACTCGGGGGTTTTCAAGGTCGCTGACTACTAATATGACCTAAGTTTTTAAAAATTAAAAATGGCGGATCCAATATGGCAGTCAATTTTTCAAAAATTCATTTAATTCGTTCAAAACTTGCCCTATGGGGGTTTTTTAGGTCGCTGATTACAAATATGACCTTAGTTTTTGAAAATTCAAAATGGCGAATCCAGTATGGCTGTTGATTTAATTAAAATTTATCAAATTTGTTCGAAAATTTACTTTTAGGGTTTTTATATGTTGCTGAGTACTGATTCATGGGTTTTCTATTAATATACTAAACTGGATTATAATTTGTCTTTCAAGATTTTGAAGATTGCTTTTTACAAATATTTATTCAAAAATAGGAAATTTAAATTGTCTGATTAATTTTAAACCCCTTAATTATGCTTTACGCTCAAAGGTGTGGTTGCGTTTGAGTATCTTAAAACAGTTTAAGTTGGCTAAATTTTTCTTAAACTTTTCTGTCGTTTTGGATTGAATTCTAATTTTTCTAATTTCATTTTAAATTTTTGAATTCGACTACATATTATTTTAGTACTTTAGTATAATAATAGGAAACCCACGAATCAGTACTCAGCAACATATAGAAACTCTAAAAGGAAATTTTCGAACATATTTGATAAATTTTTAATGAAATCAACAGCCAAATTGGATCCGTCATTTTGAATTTTTAGAAACTAAGGTCATATTTGTAATTAGCGACCTTTAAAAACCCCAAGAGAGAGTTAGAATTCCTGAAAGGAGCCACCCAAAACCTTTTAATTTTTTTTCGTACTAATGTGGTTATTTTAATAGTATTTTATATAAGAAATCATACTACCAAAGGAGTCTGCAAAAAAATTTTTTGTTAATGTTATTAACTATTGAAAATTTTGAACGTGTTTAATTTGAGCTTTTTACACACCTCTCAAATAAATATTTTGGAAATATTTTATCATTTAAAAAAAGAGTGTGTTTACATTAGTAAAAAAACTTTGCTTTAATTAAATATACGTAGTTTACTATTTTACCCTCCATTTTCCAACTCTTGTAATGCTTCTCGAATTGTATTGTCCCTTTGTATATCACTTTCTCGCATAAATTCCCCTACCATATGCCCTTGTAAAAGATGATTCATTCGAATACCTTCGTCTTTTATGACATATTCCAAAGCGGCTAAAAATTTATTAAAAATTTTAAGCATATACAAATGTTTAAATATATATTTAAATCAATCAGCAATAAGCTTGCATATATACTTCGTCTAAACTAGAATATTAAGTTAAACCAATTTTCTTCGCAGATGACAAATAATTTCTTTGTCAATAAGCATCGTGTTCCATATTTAATTATGTACTATTAGAAGAATATAGACGAGGTTTGATAACCTTTCAATTATTGTTTCTAATATTTTTAAAATGAATTTTATCAATTAAAGTATATGCATATTGTTAGAAAGTCCTATTTAAGGGTGTATTCTGATATAGAGGCCTCTATTTTAAAGTGTTTTTACGAGTAGGATAAAATAGAAAGTTTAACATTTTTAATATTTCTTTTTTTTGCAAATTTTTTACTAATGCTTAAAGAATATAGAAAAAATGAGAAAGAAAATAATATAAAATTTTAAAAGTTATAAACTTTGGAAGCGGGGATTGAAAAAAATTTTGGTTGACACGATAACTCAAAATCTACTTAATTTATTTACTTCAAATTTTGCAGAAATGTTTTTTGTATATATTTTTATGTTCGGAACCTTGGATTTTGAAAAATATTTTTATTTATTATTTTAAAAAATTTCGAAAGTGTAAAAAACAGTGTCAAAAGACACTATTTTTTTTTAATCGCCGATATTTTGATTAAAAAAATATTATTCTCTAGTGCAAGGTACCGACCATACCGAAGCCTTTAATAATCAAGAATTTCTTTGGATTTTCGTTTCACAGCATTACGAAAGTCTCCATAGTTCAACCAGGTCCTACCTTGGTCATAGCTAACTTCATGTTAGGATAATAGGTTATAAATACATATCAAAATTTATTTATAAATATGAATCAGTATAATTGTTTATGAATAATTTGAACTAATATTTAAATAGCACATAGCAAGATTAAGACAATTTTGAACTGTAATGTTTACTCTCTAACATTAACTTTGTAAAATATACACTCAATACATACACATGTATACTCACACATATACACTAAACACATACACATGTACTTACACATATACTTTCAATATATACACATGTATACTCACACATATGCACACTACACATATACACGTATATGCACACATATACACTCAACACATACACATGTATACTCACACATATACACACAATACATACACATGTATACTCACACATATACACTCAATACATACACATGTGTATTCACACATATACACTCAATACATACACATGTATACTCACACATATACACTCAATACATACACATGTATACTCACATATATACACATGTATACTCACACATATACACTCAATACATACACATGTATACTCACAAATATACACTCAATACATACACATGTATACTCACACATATACACTCAATACATACACATGTATACTCACATACATACACATGTATACTCACATACATACACATGTATACTCACATACATACACATGTATACTCACGCATATAAAAACAATACATACACATGTATACTCACACATATACACTAAATACATACACATGTATACTCACACATATACGCACAATGCATACACATGTATACTCCCACATATGCACTCAACATATACACATGTATACTCACACATATGCACTCAATACATACACATGTATACTCACACATATACACTCAATACATACACATGTATACTCACACATATACACTCAATACATACACATGTATACTCACACATATACACACAATACATACACATGTATACTCACACATATACACTCAATACATACACATGTATACTCACACATATGCACTGAACACATACACATGTATACTCACACATATACACACAATACATACACATGTATACTCACACATATACACTCAATACATACACATGTATACTCACACATATACACTAAATACATACACATGTATACTCACGCATATACACACAATACATACACATGTATACTCACACATATACACTAAATACATACACATGTATACTCACACATATACACTCAATACATACACATGTATACTCACACATATACACTCAATACATACACATGTATACTCACACATATACACTCAATACATACACATGTATACTAACACATATACACTAAATACATACACATGTATACTCACACATATACGCACAATGCATACACATGTATACTCCCACATATGCACTCAACACATACACATGTATACTCACACATATACACTCAATACATACACATGTATACTCACACATATACACTCAATACATACACATGTATACTCACGCATATACACACAATACATACACATGTATACTCACACATATACACTAAATACATACACATGTATACTCACACATATACGCACAATGCATACACATGTATACTCCCACATATGCACTCAATACATACACATGTATACTCACACATATACACTCAATACATACACATGTATACTCACATACATACACATGTATACTCACGCATATACACACAATACATACACATGTATACTCACACATATACACTAAATACATACACATGTATACTCACACATATACACTCAATACATACACATGTATACTCACGCATATACACACAATACATACACATGTATACTCACACATATACACTCAATACATACACATGTATACTAACACATATACACTAAATACATACACATGTATACTCACGCATATACACACAATACATACACATGTATACTCCCACATATGCACTCAACACATACACATGTATACTCACACATATACACTCAATACATACACATGTATACTCACACATATACACTCAATACATACACATGTATACTCACGCATATACACACAATACATACACATGTATACTCACACATATACACTAAATACATACACATGTATACTCCCACATATGCACTCAATACATACACATGTGTATTCACACATACACACTCAATACATACACATGTATACTCACACATATACACTCAATACATACACATGTATACTCACACATATACGCACAATGCATACACATGTATACTCCCACATATGCACTCAACACATACACATGTATACTCACACATATACACTCAATACATACACATGTATACTCACACATATACACTCAATACATACACATGTATACTTACACATATACACTCAATACATACACATGTGAACTCACACATATACACTCAATACATACACATGCATACTCAGAGATGCATGCTTATTCCCGAAATCTTTTTTGACCAAATAGTTGTTTGATATAAAACTATTTAACTTAAAATTGACATAATATGCACATTATTTGACATAAATTTCATGGCACACAAAAACCATTTAACATAAATATCATTTTTAATAGAATTCATTAAACACAAATATTATGTTACATAAAACTCAGATAACTTAATTCCCATTTGACATAAAAATTATATAACATAAATTTCTATTGGCATACAAATCATTTAACATAAATTTCTTTTGACATAAAATTCATTTAACGTAATTTTTATTTTACAAAATTACTAGAGATTTATAAAAATGTGGAATAAAGTAACTATCGTGTAATAAAAGTACTAGAAATCATTTGCATATATGTGCAATCCTATTTATAACAGTCTCTGCTATAAAACATGATTTTTGTTATTTTTTCCATGCGTCTAAAGTGAGACTTTATAAGCACGTATTATATAAAACTATTTTATTAAATTGAATTAAAGTAAAATGAGAATTGATTTTTAAAAGTAGTCAATTACGAGTTGCAGTTCTATACCAAGAGATTATGCCCTGTTATGTTTGTAAACTAAATTAATTTTACCTATGAAGTGCCAAATTCGTGGATGTAGCCCACCTAGCCTCTCGAAAAGTCTATGATTTGCTGACTCATTTAAATTATTGGTCCTGTGAACAAGGTGACCTACACATAGCTTGTCAATTTTTTTTCCCCAATAATTTTTTAAATAATTATAAAATCTATTTAGTTTTGGTTTTTCTTCTTCAGGCTCTTGATCTATTTTTCTTTTAATAATTTCAAGTCCTTCAAAATAACGCTCTTTTGGAAGAAGAGGTAAATTATATGCCATTTTGAGAATTGTTTTATCGTGATATTTTAATCTGCATGTTGCATCATGATATCCTCTGAAACTCTTAAAAAATTAAATTCTTTAAGTTATTGTAATTTTTAAAAATTATCACTTAGTAGTCTTAATTATTATAAACGAAACGTTAAGCTAAACGATCACTTTGAGTCAAATTTTATTTACAGTGATCGTTACGTTCCACGCTCCTCATAAAAAAATATCACGAACAAATTTATCCATGTCGCTGCTCTAGAGAATATTTCTAAAATATGCGTAGGTCGTCCATAATATATCCTGAAAATATAATTTAAATATCTCTAGAATGTACTGCGGGAATATTTTTAGATTGTAAACAATTGATACCTCAAAGATATTTCTTAGATAAATTAGATTTCGAATACAATGTAAAATTATACATCTCAAAATAAGTTGTTTGGAGCACATACATCTTATTTTGATTTGTTTAAAGTGAATAAGTTACGTTCAGTATGAGACATTTTCTTTCGATCTTTTTTACAGTGTATGGGTTGGCTCCAGAACTTTGTTTAAAGCAGATTATCTAAAATAGATTAAATTTCAGATTCAATTTGAAAAAAATAAAAATATTATTTTATTAATAATTTCTAAAATTACTTTATGTATATTATGACTATATTCTAAGGATATATCTTAGGATTAATGCAAGATATCCTGCTGAGAATCTAGGGATATCATAGTTACCCACAGAGTATGTAAACGTTCCTGAAATTTGAAATTACATTGACTGCAATGTTTGGAATCTTGAGTTACAATAACGATACTAAATCGGTGATGGTATTAGTAAAATTATAATAGTCAGAATAACAAAGCAACAGAGGGATTCGAGAATCGAGAATTACGGACGTATATTTGCCACACGGATGGCTATTAACCAGAGCATGAAGACTAACCGAATCTTTAAGACTAAACAATTTATCTCGTATCAGTGAAAATATTAGACAATTTATGGAATCGGAAGAAGATATATAAAACATATCACAACTGGAAAACAGAAATTTTGTGGTTCGTACCGATGAACATGGTTGGGTAGACACCGACACCGATAATAGATAAAACTCTCAGAGTCACAGTTCTTCAGTGTTATTCATGACCATACATAACCACAAAACCATCAGAACGCTGTAGTTTCTTCAACCATCACTCTTGCGCGCCTCAAATACCATTCCCTCCAACCTCTCCTCACACTCCAAACACTAAAACATACACATCATCTATTACACATTACCTCAAATCAACATACACCCCCCCTCCCTCATTACTCCTTATCTACTACCCCAACACTATTCAACTACAATAAATATTGAACAAACCAACATTTTCTATCCAGATCTCTTGATCTAGTATGAATTAAGTTCAGAACGCCCCTGTAATGCCCCTCCTACCCAACAAATAGACAGTCCCTTCCTCTATTGTCCTCGCACTTTCCCGTCCCCATCCTGCTACACTGACTCCCCCTCCCTACAACACCCTACCCTGAGTGCCAATACCGTCTGCCGTCTCTCTACCGCACCCCCCTAAATGTGAATTCTCAATGTGTACTCGTATACACAAGTCGCCCTATCTCCCTATCTTGTGTGCTACGCACCGCTCACGTCCTCTGTCTTGTGTGATATCTCTCTACATTCTCTCAAGTATCCCTTTGACTCCTTCCATCAATCCCCAATAAGCGCTCTATCTACCCTCTCCCAGCACCCTTGTGTGTGTCCCTCATTACCACGTGATGCTGTGTCCTCTAACAACCTAGAGAGATCTCTCTCTATCCACCCGAATTGTCACCGAGATACCCTCATGAGAATTGTCTATACCTGACAGCACTTCCCACAACTTAATCCAGACTCCTCGAATGTGTGTGTGAATCTAAACGACAAGTGTCTGCCATCACTGTGTCTCCATATACACCACTATTAGTGTATCCACCCAAATCTATGTCTCTACACACGCCTCTACCCTCTGCATACTTCAATCCACACCCCCAGAACTCACTCTTATGTGCCGTCCAGTCTCCATGTAACTACTCCTTCATATAGAGACTCGTTCTCTACTCCATCAAGCATAGAAGTATCCCATAAAGTGTCAAACCTGTCTCTCACTCCTATCACTATCTACTCTAAAACATCCCCCTCCCATAATACGTCCATGTCGTACTGTGTATCAGACAAGAGTACACCTAATAGAGTGATACCCCTCACCTACCGCCTCTCTCCCACAGTGCCAACACATAGTCAATATGTGTAGCTTAATCTATGTTGAACTCTACCTCGCTCACGCAGATTCTCTCCCATCCATATTCGCCACCACCACCCAATCTCCCTAACCTCATATTGTGCCACATCTTCCTCCAAAATGTCTTTGTGAAATACAGAAAAACTCTCTCACAGATCTCTAGAAACCACTCAAACACAACCTGTATCATGCACTCACGCTATCCTACCCCACTCCTGTACGTCTACCAAGCCTCTAAACCCTATACGTCTCCTCACAGTAACAACTCTCGCAGCCTTAGAAGTCGTCTACACCTTATAAAAGAGTGACCATTCTTACCAGTACTCTCACCATAATCTAGTTCTAAGACAGAATCAAATGATCCAATAACTCGCATACTAAATCCCCAAGACCCACAGTTCCCAAACCTCACTCGCTACTCCCAAAAGCTCACCAAACATCCATGTCGCATCACTGATCGTTGTCATCCGACTAATAAATCTCCTAAATGACGCCCAGCACTGTGTCCGCCTCTCCCACTAGTGACAAGCTACCACGCCCAAGAAGAAGATGAGAGGAGGATCTCACAATAATGACACGCCCTAGATGCATATCTCATTGACTTGTCGTGCGTACCCTCTTGTGTAATATATTATACTCCTCAGCCCAGAGTTGTGTCAACACACTACATAACCATTAATCCTCAATCCAGGTAGTACATTTACATATCCCCTAGCTTAATATAATAGTTGTGCTCTCATCTCTCGTGCCGAGTCTCTAGTCATTACCCCTTTATATCAATCTGTTGAAGTGCCAAGCTACCAAATAAATTAAAACTACCCACCCACCATTAAACACATAAAAAATGTCGCCTCTACTGACGTGACGTTCACATACCACTACCCTAAAAATTAAAACAATCAACGTCTCGCACCCGTCCGTGTATCTCACTATCAGTAGCACAACCATATATTGCGACAGTAACTGAAGTAAGAGGACAATATACGCACCACTATCTCTATACACTACCCGAGCGCTGTCGACAAAGATATGTACGATGTATCTGCGACACCTAGACAATTACCTCGCAGTCATATCTTACAGACCCTAGAATATGCGTTCTACATTCATATCTGAATTCTACTGCGAACACTCAACTAAGTCCTCTCTTAGTGACCCTACTACCCCTTGTCTCCCACGAGGTCCCATCTAGCTCACTGACAGGAGATACCCTTCCAATAAAGACTACCAATTGTCTAGAAAGTACATCTTGCCTCACTAACAAGATACACCGACTACCCCCGTTCAGACCCCCTACATGTGGTCGCCCAACTGTACATAATGTGATACAACTCTACCGTGTGCCCCTCCCTCGTCTAGCCCCAATAACTCTAGAGAAACGTATAAAAACAGACCTTCACACACCACACTGAGCCGAGTCTGAGGTTACTCTTGTCCCCGCACACTACACCTCACTTGTCAAGAGATAGTATGTAGTAGACATGATATAGAGTATCCCTAATATCCCGATCACATTGTCGCCACTCATAGCACCTACACCATTAACGTGAAATGTATGTATGTGATGCGTTATACAGAGACAAATCAGAGAGGACCAATACCGCCACACAACAAACCCCTGATATATCTCTCTCCACATGAATGTACTGACTGTGTCACGAAATCCAGAAAGTCCCTCCCCTATCCCTCTCCTCTCTCTCTCCCTCTGATTGTAAGAGTAGTTCCTAGGTCTAAACACTGTGAGTTCTATAGAGCAATGAGCGTCCTTCGCAGCTCAACCTATCGCCCTCTCATCCCCACCCTACAGCCGCTTAAAAAGTACCAAAACACACACATCAACACATGTGTAGCAGTACACCCTTCACGCATCACTGAGTCACACCGACCACCCGTGTGTTACTAGATAACCATTAGTCACTAGAAACACTTAAATTCTCCCTGCCACAGAAATCACGTAAACTCACGTTAGACCCACCTTCTAACACATCTAGCGTAGACTGACGTTAAATAGTGTCTCTCATCTCACCTCAGAAAAATAAGAACTCCTACCACACACATATATCTTGTATGACACTCATCAATAGAATCACAGTGACTGCGCTAAGAGAAGACACTCACGTGATCTATTAACAACGAATTCATTGTTGTAATAGAACATCTAACTCTACAAACACAACTCTATCCTCACTAGCCCACCACTACTCCTAGTCCGTCCATGTACTAAGCCCAACAAGTGTAGAGTTGAACTCTCCCTCATCCCATCTACTAATAATAGTATCATGTGCGTGCGTGTGTCGTATACACTGATAATTGTCTCCTAGCATATCCGCTGCAGCTCTCTACGTCACCATCTGCATGATCATGCTAGATGTCTTTCATATAGCATATTTTCAGGTCACTTCAATCTATGACACAGCAACCTATAGCTCCACCGGCCCTACCTAATGACCATGAAAAGACATCACTCTGAATCTCCACGCCATCCCCAATTTATAGACATACTATTAGTAGTTTCCTAGACAGTGTGAGCATACAATAGCGACCGATGCGAATGTGTTAACGTATTGTGGTGACGACTCCTGTAAATGTATATTAGATGTGACCTCAGTCTTCTTGATGGTTATGGTATTAACACAATTAATAAGTGATGTTACCGTCGAGATATGATAATAAAGACCGCTGAAAATGTGCTATTTGTGTGAGATAGTGGTGCTAATATCACAGATATGAAGTATATATATTAACGCATATCCAATGATTAAGTGTGAGTATAGAGTAGAGAAAGAATTGTTGATACTCTTGTTTAAATAGAGATATAAGTATGTTCTTTCGCATAGTATGATCTCCTTGGTTGTGTGTATAGATGTAGTTAAGGTGTTTGGGAGATCTAAGTTCTGTCATTACAAGTGTGAATATAGTGAAGCTCAACTCTAGACTTTGTAGTTTCTTGTTCTGTTCTGTGTAGTATTCACGCCAAGTTTAGACGATGATGATGTGAGAGTTGAGATCACGCGCTCTCAATAAAGTATATAATATTTGCTCTTTTCGCAGCACCTTACACCTTGAGTTTATCTTGAGTTGTCGTACAACGTTTGTGTAAAGTATTATACGGGGGTAGTATGTTTTGCGCAATATTGAGATGTGATAAGAGATCTCTCGCACGAACATTGATCTCGCTGAGAGTGATATATAGAATGTAGTCTGTAGAGTAGTGAGAGAGAAGTATTTTAGTCAATTGATAGTGCGTGATTGTGTAAATTGTCATAGCGCGTGTTTCTCTAGATATGGTGAAGTCTGTAGTCAGGTCGAATGAAGTTGTGGTTAAGTCGGTGTTTAAATAGAAGATCATAGTGAGTGATGTGACTAAGAAAATCTGTTTGTCTAGAGAAGGAGTAAAAGTGACTGTTTTGTACATTGCTTGTATCGTGTGTTTTTTGCGAGTATAAAGAAGTAGTCTATATGTTAATGAGAGCAATTGTGGGTGAGAAGGCTCACCTCAGTGCGATAGACGGTATAGGAAAAGATGTGGACAATATAATGTGTTATGGAAGAGAGACAAGCACTAGGCGTTTGTTGCGTGTTGGTTATTTGCGTTGATTCGCGGTCAAGATCGTGGCTGTTGTTGTATGTGCCACTAGATTAGTGGCTTGAGTGAAGAAGAAATCGTCGAACAAGTTCGGCGGGGATGTAGTCTTTGTAGCTGGGGGGGCACTGTTTATATTGGCCGTAGCCTGGGCTGTGGCGAAAAAGACTAGTGTAATAGTGTGTAACAAGATTTAGAGTGGTGCGGTGCATGACACGCACGGAGGTCGTTGCCGCTGTTTGTTATGTGTGTAGGGTACGGAGATGTGAAAACTAGTCTCTCGATAAAAACGATCATTAAGTGTATATCGCGCTGAGAGAGTTTGTGGAATGTAATGGGTGATAGTTAGGTAGGTATTAAATGACAAAATTTTTTTTCAAGGGTAGTAAAATATTATAAATCTTTGAGAATAAGTACACTTTACCTGCACTTATCACCATAAATATGAAACAAATAATTTAAATAAAATAACAATTAATAAATATGCATTATGCCGGTTAAAATATACTTTTATTTGGTCCAAGAATAATAAGTGATGATAAAAAATGTGTCACTAATTTTAAAAATAAATTTTTTATAATAAAAAGTTCCCAATTCGTGAGATTTTACCATGTATCATAGTCAGTTTTAAAATATTATCACTTACCTAAAAGAAAATTTAAGTTTTAACAAATAGTACAGTTTTAGGATTTTTAAAAATATTGAAGAATTATGAGCTACTGTCTAAATCAAGTTCAAAATACAAAATACCGATGAAATATATTTGATAAATGGTTCGAAACATTAGAAATGATTTTAGTTTTATAATTATTAGTTTGAAATTAGAAAATAAAAACCGCTGCCAAGTTATAAAATTTTGTTATAATTTTGGTGTTCATTTCTTGAACAGTTTGCTTCCTCATAGAGATAATAATAGGGGAGAGTGGGGCTAACCGGACTTCCTAACGGTTTTTTTGACTCTTGTGACTAAACAAATCAACCGATTTCATTTTTTGATGGTTTGTTTGAAAGATCATTTAATTGCGCTACTTTTCCCAGAGACACCTATACTTCATCTTTTATTGTTCAGTTGCTGTGTTAACTTTAAAAAAATTTG
Organism: Leptopilina drosophilae; assembly: GCA_032873175.1. Taxonomy (NCBI): domain Eukaryota; kingdom Metazoa; phylum Arthropoda; class Insecta; order Hymenoptera; family Figitidae; genus Leptopilina; species Leptopilina drosophilae. The sequence goes on from CM065483.1 coordinate 43,091,617, forward strand.
CAAACGGTCCGGTTTGCCCCACCTCCTGGGGTAAACCGTACCGTTTACTTTTTTATTTATAATATTGCATTTATATAATCTACAATAATAAAAAAAACCGGACAAGTGCGAGTAGAACTCGTACTAAAACGGAAGGTTCCGTACCCTCCATAAAAACTTCTAATTTTTTTCTTACAAAAAAATTTGAGTTTTTCGCTAAAGAAATTTGAAGATCAAATCTAATCATGTTCGCTATATTTTTCTTGAAATCTACAAATGGAAATACATAAAATAAAAAAAAAGCAATCCAATAGGCAAAGAATTGTGAAAACCAAGGGGGGTACACACTTTTTTTAAAAAACGAAATTATTTTTTAGTTTTTCGCAAAAAAAATATGAAGATGAACTCTAATATTTTTTTGTGTATGTTTGTTAAAATCTGCACGAAAAAATAAATAAATATGTATAACTCCAGTCGACTAGGTTAAAAATTGAGAGAACTAGCATATGTATAATTATTATCAAAAATTGGAAAAAAAAATTTAGGTTTTCGCTTAAAACGTAAGGAAGATCGATTCTAATAATTTCCACTATATTTTCCCTATAATCTATACGTAAAAATACAAAAGTGTTTCAATTTTCAGCTCTCTAGGTAAAAAACTGTGGGCGTTAGAGTGAAAAACACGCTTTTTTGACGAAATTTTTTCGCTGAAAAAAATATGAAGATCAAATCCAATCATGTTCGCTATATTTTTCCTGAAATCTACACACGAAAACACATAAAATAAGCAAAACTGCAGTCCAATAGGCCAAGAATTGTGAAAACCAAGGGGAAGGTACACACTTTTTTTTTAAAACGAAAATTTTTTTTAGTTTTTTGCAAAAAAAAATATGAAGATGAATTCTAATAATTTTTTCTGTATGTTTGTTGCAATCTGCACGAAAAAACAAATAAAAATGTATAACGCCAGTCCACTAGATTAAGAATTGAGAGAACCAACAAGGGTTAAAGTATTTTCGATCTTGCAAAAAGAGATTTTAGTTTTTCGATGAAAACACCATGAAAATAAATTCTAATCACTTTCACTATATTTTTCCTGTAATCTATGCGTAAAATCGAATAAGTATGCCAATTTTTAGCTCTCCAGGTAAAAAAATGTAGGCGCTAGAGGGGGGGTACATGGATTTTTTTCGAAATTTTCAAAATTTTTGACTTTTTCGATAAAAATACAATGAAGATCAATACTAAATGTGTTCGCTATATTTTTCCTTTAATCCATTTTTGAAAATACATATGCATACCAATTTTCAACTTTCTAGGTAAAAAACTGTGAGCGCTAGGGGGGGGGGGGGTACATGCCTTTTTTTGCGAAAAATGGCCAAAATTTGATGTTTTTCGTCGAAAACTCTATGAAGATCAATCCCAATCACGTTCGCTATATTTTTCCTGTAATCTACGCGTGAAAATACATAAGTGTACCAATTTTTAGCTCTCTAGATGAAAAACTGTGAGTTCTAGAGTACATGGTCATTTTTGTAACCGTTCCAATAGGGTTCCTACCGGGGTACGGAACCCTAAAAACATAAAGAATCATGTAAACATTGATTGTAGTAATGAAAATAATATTGCGGGATTGAATTTTAATTAAATAAATATTTTTTTAATAAAAAAATAAAAATGTTTGTCGTTATCAGAGAAACAATATTAAATGGTCAACCAATTCTCATTGGAAGACAATTATTTTTCATTGTAAGTAAATATTTTAATGAAAAAAACATTTTATTTAAAAATAATTTTTATGAAACTTTAATTCAATGGGAATATTCTATGGCTGGTTTGCCCCACCGAAAACGGTCTGGATTGACCTACAGGCTCTTTTTAAGAATAAATGTTTGTCAAAAAGAAACGCTTTGCAAATTCATCAAAGTATTTGGTGGTAAATATTCCTGAGGTGTGTACCTTTAAAACCCAAGACCTAACACTTGGAAATATTACACGATTTCCTCAGAACATCCTTATGAAAAAATTCGGAAAAGTGCAGAAAAAAACTAAAAAAAACCTTTGCTCCCAGCGTTGCACAAACAAAAGTAAAAAATGTCAAATTGAAAAAATATGGTATACTGTACAAGGTTGTTTCAAATTTCTAAATATATAGCACTTTTGACAATTTCGCCATTTCGGAAATATTGAGGGAGGTCCGGTTTGCCCCACTCTCCCCTTATAATAGTAATACCCAGGTGCGAATTTCGGTCGGCCGCCACAGTTGGAACGTCGGGCCAAAGTCGGACCAACTGTGGCAGCCGAAGTTTCGGCACCCAAAGGTGGCCCGACTTTGGTTCAATGTTTCTCCCAAAGTCGGGCCAACCATGGATGCCGACCAGGAGAACTGATGGTCGGCCGACGGTCGGGTGAACTTTGGTCGCCACAGTTGAGAAAACCAACTTTTTTATAGTCGGCCGACCATCGGCCACAGTTGGGCCGACGGTCAGGTGAACTTTGGTCGCCACAGTTGAGAAAATCAACTTTTTTTGGTCGGGCCGACCATCTGCCACAGTGGGGCCGACGGTCGGGGGAACTGTGGCCGCCACAGTTCAGAAAACCAACTTTTTTATGGTCGGCCGACCATCGGCCACAGTTGGGCCGACGGTCGGGGGAACTGTGGCCGCCACAGTTCAGAAAACCAACTTTTTTATGGTCGGCCGACCATCGGCCACTGTTGGGCCGACGGTCGGTCGGGGGGAACTGTGGCCGCCACAGTTCAGAAAAACCAACTTTTTTAGGGTCGGCCGACCATCGGCCACAGTTGGGCCGACGGTCGGGGGAACTGTGGCCGCCACAGTTCAGAAAACCAACTTTTTTATGGTCGGCCGACCATCAGCCACAGTTGGGCCGACGTTTGGGTGAACTGTGACCGCCACAGTTGAGAAAACCAACTTTTTTATGGTCGGCCGACCATCAGCCACAGTGGGGCCGACGGTCGGGTGAACTGTGGCCGCCACAGTTGAGAAAATCAACTTTTTTTGGTCGGGCCGACCATCAGCCACAGTGGGGCCGACGGTTGGGTACAGTTGTAGTTTATAAAGTTATAACGCTCCTTCCTCAGACATGTGAGCGTAGCATTGTGGTAGCGTGTGTGACTGTAGTGCGTTAGGTTGCGAGTTCGATCCCCCCAAGCGTTAAATATTTTAATATGTTTATAACTAATATAATGTATGTGCGATAAATGAGTGATCAATTGAAGGTAATTCTCAACTTCAATAAACATTTTTTTTATTAACATTTGTCATTGGTTGGCAAGACTACCTTTACCAAAGTTGGGCCGACCGTGGTTACCGAAGGATGCCCAACCATTCGATCCCACGGTCGGCGCAACTTTGGCATCCATAGACGGCCCAACTTTGGTGCCAACGGTTGGTCCAACTGTGTCAACCGTTGGAAGGCCGGCGTGATCAATCCACAGGGTGGCCCGACCTTTGGCTGACCAAGTTGGGCCGACCATGAACATGGTTGGCCTGACTATGGGCCGACCGAAAATTCGCACCTGGGCTTCGGAAAGCCCAGTTGGCGACTTTTGGTGATTGTGAATGTGACAATTATTCTGTAACTTAATTACTAGATTTAATCTACAAAGCTTGACAGTATAATTAGATTTTATTCTTTCTATTTTTAAAAAACACTGACAAATACACATTAAAAAAGTGTATTAAGGCATATTTAAAACTTGGCGCTTTTTGGACTCCTCGACCAGTCTCGAGCCGCGCTTTCTCGAGACAAGAGCATGGCAACCCTGCCTCTTAACCAAATTTCACAAACGTTCGCTCACAAAAGAAGTGCGCGTCATAATAACATACAAAAAATGATTCATATCGAGCAAAGTCAATAAAAATTAGAGAAACCTCTGTGCATTTCTAAATATACTTAAAAATATGGAGGTATATAAGCGCCTTTAGTGATATTTTGTTTAAGAAGCGCTTAGGTATCAGAGTGATGTCAGTTATCCTGTTGCAATAAATGAAAGTATTTGTTTCAAAATCAGAAAAGTAACAAATATTGAGGTGGACACATATCAGTAAAGTCAGTAAAATCAGGGGAAAAAATTTTGTCAGAGAAATTGATAAACTGAAACTTGTGGCCACCTTGATTATACCAGTAGAGAAGGTAACGACAACAATTTTTTTAATCTAATTAAATTAAACAAATTAATTAATAAGTAAAAAATAATACATTTAATAACTAACTTACTTTACTTTATTATTATTTATTATTTTATTATTAATTAATTTTTTATTTCATTTCATTTTTTTTACTGTTGTATTTCTCATTGGTCACATATCATAGGTGGTACAACTTTTATGTTAGTATATGTGTATTGTAAAATAGATATGAAGTATTAATTTTTTTATTATTAAAAATAAAATTATTTTTTATAGTATATTGAGCATTAATAAACAAACTCAATTTTGTTCATTTCTTTTTTGAAGAAGTCACACAGAGATTGTCTTACCTTATCCATTATTCTCACCATTATTGTATATAATTGGCACATTTTTGGTATTCTTGGAGTAACCTACAGTAGGAACAATACATGCTATTAAATTAGATTAATATTACTTACATAAATTTAAATATATTGCAAAATGCTAACTTGATACAATCTCTTTAAAAATTATTCTCCCCAGTGGACACTAGGTTGTGTTATAGATGTCTTAAGAATATTCTAAAGGTGTACAAAATTTTTTAGTATCTTTAGGACATTAAAAAGATATCCTTTTGACATCCTTAAGACATTCTATGTTTGTCCTAGTGATGTCTTTATAAGTGTCCCAACAATGTCTTTTAAATGTCTCCCATATATCATAAAAATATTATAATGTAATGGATTAACGTAATGGTTGAATAATCTCAAACACAATGTTAGTGTTTTTTAAAAATATTTTTATACTGCATTATAAGCATTTGCTGAGACTGTCCCAAATGTGTTTTTAATGTGTTCAGAAAATGTCCTAAATATATGTTCTGAGAATGTCCCAAACATGTTTTTAAACTGTCCTCAATGTTTCCTGAGAATGTTCAAATCATGTCCTTAATATTTGCTGCGTAAGTCTTATGTACTTCTTGAAAATGTTCATATGAAACATTTGGACGTCTTCAGGACAGGCATAGAATTTGATTAAGAAGAATTTAAATTTACTTTTAAGGCATCTTCAGGATATCATTTTTAAGACATTGTTAAGATATCTTTAGGATATTTTAAGGATGTCTTTTTACAATGTTCTAAGAACGTTCTGAAAAGGTTATCCCATGTATGTCTGTGCCCACTAGGTCCTATCTTAATATTCATTAAAAATGAGTCTTGAGCAATAAAGACAAAATTTTTGTTTTTTAATTGAATTGAAAATACTACTTTGAATGTTCCGTCCAAAAAAATTTCTTTTGTGGTGTTTAAATGTTGAAGCAATATTGGATTTGAAAAAATAATAGCAGTTTCTTCTCCTGCCATAATAACTGCTTGTAACAATTGTAAAGACGACATTCTAGAGACAAAGATTAATTCTGCCAAATTTAATAAGGATTTCGGTTGGTGGTAACCCAATTTTCTCCTCACTCTGATCATAGCTTGCTTTTCTTGTTTATAATTTAAACAAATTTCTATTCCATTGTCATAAAATCTTACGATAAAGAATAAAAATATATTAATTTAAATGTAATGTTTTATGTAGATTTAATAAGTTGTATAGGTAAAATAGTAAAAATAATTTTACTGATATTTAAAATTATGAAAAAAATTGTATGAAGTGATGTCTGGAAATCTTCTTCTTAAAAAAGTAAACTTATAGTTAAAGAAAAAATATTCTTTTAATATCCTCTCAAGTTTTCCTCTCAAAACAAAAGTATTCCATTTGAATGTATATTATTTTTATTCTTTGGTGGTTAATAATAAAACAAAACAAATTTTTGAGTTTGAAATGTCAAAAAATTCTATTCAAATAAAGCAAATAAATTAATTAATTTAGGGGCAGTTGGAGTAAATCGGAACAGATTTGCTATGTTTCATTTTTCAACTTTACTCAAATTTTGGGGTAAATAGGAACAGTTGATTATTTCTTACGAAATTTAAGAAAAAATTAATTTCAAGTCTGGAAATGTTAAGAGATATAAAGAATTAGATAAAAAATGGTGTTAGTCATAAAATAATTCAAAATAAGAAATGATAATGCATTATATAAGTTTAAAAGTATTCCATACCAAAAATTCTAACACATTATACAATTATAAAGGTTCCAAAAACTTTAAAAAAATTTAACAGTTTGGTTTAACATAACTTTCAGTCTCTCTTATTGTCTCTCATTCTCTCTCGGTCTCACTCATCCTCTCTTATTCTCACTCATTCTCTCTCATTCTCTCTTATACTCTCTCATTCTCTCTTATCACCTCTTCTTTCATTACACTTACCGGTTTTATGGTCACAAATCCTAATGAAATTTGAAATGTTACAGTACACTTTCCCGTGCAGAAATTTTACCTGGCCAGGGCCAGACCGGGCAAGACCGGGGCCACTTCGGGAAATCTGACCTGCCCCCGGCCTGGATGAAACAATAAAACCGACCGGGGCCATGCCTCGGGCCAGATCTGGTTCCCTGCTGGGGACCCAACCGGGGCCATGAAATTTTTCCCGATTTGACTGCTATTGAAATTTTTGTTGTATAGGGTAAACCATATAGTAGTCGTTCACCTAACAGTAGTCATCCGCCTAATAATTTAGAGTGGATCTTGGTAAAATTTTTTAACAATATATGGGCAATTCCACGTGAGATTTAAGTCGACCTCTTAAAATCGTCCAAAAATTTTTTTTTCTATTCTGTATCGGAAAAAGAAAAATACGTATTTTTTATTTTTGTTTAATTGTAAATATTTTTTAGTCATGAATTTTCGAAATTTTTGACTTTTAATTGTAGACCTACATTAAGAAGTAGCTTATAAGTACGAAAATATTAAGTTTAGGAAAAAGTTATCAAAGATTGAAAGTTTTAGTTTTCTTTCGACTTTTCAGAAATGTAAACAAAAAAATTTTTTTTTAATTTTGAGACGGATTTTTTTTATTTTTTTTAAATTTATTTATACCTTATAATATAGAGAAGATTTTCCAAAAAGTCCCGAAATGGGCCTGATGTGTTAAATAAGTTTTAAAACATTTTCAAAAATCCCTTGCAAGCATCACAGTGGGATTTTTGAAAGTGTTTTAAAAATCATTCAACACGTCAGGCCCATTTCGGGTCTTTTTGAAAACTCTTGTCTATATTATAAGGTATAAATAAATAAAAAAAAATTTTTTAAATCCGGCCCAAAGTTTAAAAAAAACTAATTTATTCATAGAAATTTTTTTTAATAAAAAATTAAAAAAAATTTTTTTGTTTACATTTCTTAAAAGTCGAAAGAAAACTAAAACTTTCAATCTTTGATAACTTTTTCCTAAACTTAATATTTTCGGACTTATAAGCTACTGAATATAGGTCTACAATTATAAAAGTCAAAAACTTCGAAAATTCATAACTCGAAAATTTGGACAATTAAACAAAAATAAAAAAATACGTATCTGTCTTTTTCAATACAAAATAGAAAAAAAATATTTTTGACCGATTTTAAGAGGTAGACTTAAATCTCACATGGAATTGCCCATATTTTAAATAAAAATTACTATTTTTCTTCAACAAAAAATTATTTGGATGACATAACCTCCAATCTGACAAACGTTTTTATCAATAGGGGGATTTCATTCTTCTCATTTTAAATATTATTTTAAATTTTTAATTGTTAAAAATATATTAAAAATTGGAATGTTTTGAATAATTTATTTAACAATAATATCAATGGATTCAATTTTTTGCAAATAACCTTTTTACAATGTTTAAAATGTTAAAAATTTAAATGCGTTTAGTAATTAATTTAGTAGTGTTGATAATAAACGAAGTTTATTTTTACTTCTCTTTTTCTTGGGGCAACCCGGCCTGGCCACAACCGGGGCCATTAAAATTTACTGCCCCTGGGCCAGACCAGAAAATCCGACCGGGACCAGGTCGGAAATCGGGAGCAAGGGTGGAAATTTCTGCACGGGTTGTGCTATGTAACGAACTAGCGTCTATTTGCTATAAAGTACCTATATGTATAAGAATTTTGTACTTGTTAAATACTATGTACCGATGCGATTATACATGAATACTACTTTTAATGCATTTTTATAATGCTGAAAATATTGTTGTAGTTTGATAAAAATAATTTTTTCATTTATATTATCAGAAATGTTATTGAAATTTCTGCTGTTCCGATTTACCCCGAATTTCCAGTTTTAAGGGGTAAATAGAAACAGTCTCCTATTTTTAAGAAAAATTTTCAAAATGAAAAAATCAAAGTTGTTTTTTTTCTAATATTAATAAGAGATAATTTAAAATTTTTATATGAAGTTTTAGCTTATTTTTTTTCAAATGTAAATCAAAAAAGTGAAAGGGTGTCTTCATTGATTTTCAATTTTTTATGCAATGGGAAATATTTTTGTATATACTCCTTCTAATTAACAAACTGAAAATGTGAAAATACTTAGAACCTGTTGGTAGTGATTTAAGGTATAAGGTTTAAAGCCGTATTTTTTTTTTTAATTTGTATTTATCTAAAATAACTACTGTTCCGATTTACCTCAACTAATCCTAAGTAATTAACTATTAACAATTTATTATATTTATTTAATTAAAATTGTTTAATTCAGTCCATAAAATAGGATATCTTTATTACATCATAATCATAATTAGGAAATAATATGTGAGAGGAAAATTCTTGAAAGTGAAGTATATTATTTTTGATACTATATATGGCTCATTTTATTGAAAAGGTAAAATATAGTTACATTAATGGTAGACAGTTTTTTGACAAAATATCATCACTATTGTTTGGTTTTCTTTCAATTTTATTTTTTTAAATAAATGAACTTTTTTCTTTTTTGTTAAAATGTTATTATGCGTTTAAATAAATAAATATTAATTTTATTGCGTGGACAACAAAATTTTTTTATTTTTATACAAAAAAATAAGAGAAGATTGTTTACGGTACTTAGGAACAGTAGGGGACATTTGAAACAGAAACCGTATATAAAAAGTCTGCCCGCGCCTCTCGCGGACACATTCTCGTCCGCGCTTCGCGCCTCAGGGCTCGCGACTATAGATCGTCGCGCTTCGCGCTCCTTGTGTTGTAGCGCGCTTCGCTCGCGATGTGTTTTTTGACTGTTGTTCGTTTATTTCAGTTCTTCTTTCTGTTAAAAAAAAATTATGTTACATGAAACATTTTTTTTTAAAGTTACTACGACATTAAGGATTACATTTTTATCACATGTTTTTGCTGATGATTGCAAGATTAATTAGACTTAAATGTATATTTTTGGTGTTGATGAGTGAAATTGTGAAATTATACTTAATTACTAACTCTTTTAGCAGAAACATGATTTACTGAAGCCCGTGTAGAAAAATTATTGGGTTCTAGTGTGGTGCTAGAAAGACAGTCTATTCTCTAATGGGGCGCTGAAAAGACTGTCTGATCGTGGGCTAATTAGATAAGTGACGTTCGAACCACGCTTTGGTCCAGACTGGACGAGCTAATCAGGGCTAATGAGCAGTGCTAATATTAAAAATTGTAGGTTCGATTTCAATATTTCAGTTTTTTAATTTTTAATAATTTACCTAAATTTACTCGTTTTTTATGTTTATTCAATGTAATGTGAATATATAAATTATTAAAAATAATAGTAAATATTATCGTTATTCATATAGATTTGTGTGTATAATTAATGACAATAACTTATTATTATTATAATCATAATATTTTGAAATAAATAATATACTACACTACCATTAAATATCATTAAAATAGTAATATTGAAAAATAATTTTAGTAAAAAAACTATTTACGTTAATTGGTGTATTTTTTAAATTCATTCTTTAATAGGCCTTTAACATTATTTACAAACATGTTTACAATTTTAATTTATAACACATATACAGATTAAATATAGTAATTTTATATAATACTTTCAATGAAAAATATCCGCTCGCATGTGGGATCGAACTCACGTCCCCCCACCCTTAACGACCCAATACGACGCATTTAAACCGCACGGCCACTGAAGTCTGGGTGAGAACTCTCCTATTTAACTATATTTATGCCAGTGTCATATATTCTGTTGCTTATATAAAGACAAAGTGAAAACTATGAATAAAATTATTACACATAATAATCCTGAATTATTTAAATTATTAGAAATGAATATTTCAATTATAATTATTATTAATTATTAATAAATATTATTATTATTATTATTATTATTATTATTATTATTATTATTATTATTATTATTAATTATTATTATGAATATTTCAATTTTTTAAGTATATAATTCTTAAGTACAATTATACACTTTTCAAAGAATTCGATTAAAATTGTATTAAAAATAATGAGAATTTTATTATGTATGAAAATAATTGAATTATTATAAGAAGAAGCTTATAAAAGATTTATAAATACTTATTGAATTTTTGTGAAAGGTTTTTTTTATGAATGTAATTAAATTTTTGCTTACATTTCATGGAAACTTTCGTTTAATAATTGAATTTTTTAAAAAAATTTTATTAAAATGGTAGATATTGGAAATCATCTAATTAAAGAACATTTTAGACAATAATTGGAATTTTGTCAAGAATTTTGGTGAAAGTTTAGAAAATAATTGAATTTCTACAATAATCTGTAACTTGTCCAACACTCAATTGTTTATAGAGCTTTTAACTAAAATTGTTCTACACATGAATTATTTTTAATAATTAATCAAATACAATATGCTAAAAAATTTATCTAATTTTAGGAAAATTTGAATTATTAGACATTATTCAAAAATCTAAGTTTTTAAAAAATTTTAATTAAATTCATTACAAATTCAAACTTTATAAAATTTCAAATTGAAGTTTGAAGTTATTTATGAAAATTGTAAACGTAACTCTAATAAAATTCAATTTTGTAATTTCTATGTAAAATTGGTCATTAAATGTATAGATTGATGTATAGATTTAAATTTTATTTTTATTTATAATAATTCATATAAATCTACAATATTTATTTTTGAACGATTCTTTATATTGACTAAATTATTTTATTCAATTTTGAAGTAACAACTCATTATGCATGTATAAATTCAAAGAAGACCGACAAATCTGGCACTAAATTCTTGATTGTACTTAAAAAATTTGAATTCTAGTGATGCCAATGAAACCATATAGCATACAGTTAGACAGTCTAGATTAGACCGTTCAGATAAATCCCATAATGCATACAGTTAGACAGTCTAGATTAGACCATCCAGATGCATCTAGTTGGGGCAATCACTGGACTCCAGACTGCGCCGAAATTTTTCTACACGGGAGAAGGTATAATATTCTAAAACTATTAGAATCCAGAAGAGACTAATAAATACACTTCCTATAAATTAAATTGCAATACGGGGGAAATATTGAACATAAATACTTCCTACCATATGTTCCAAACTTATTTGAAAAAACCTCCTCAGTTTTTAGAAACTATAGCATTTTATCCATTCCCTGCAAAAATAATAATATGAACCATAATTTTATTAAAAAAGGAAAAGATAGAAATAAAAAATCTAAAATTACTAATACGGTTTATAAAATTAATTGTAAAAATTGTTCTGCATTTTATGTTGGTTAGTCAAAGAGAATGGTGGGTGTTCGTATAAATGAACATAAAAAATCTAAGTCCAATGTGAGTGCTACACACAATAATTTTTTCAAACGCAATTTTGATTAAGACGGTTTTTTTAATATTAGATAAGAAAAACAATTACAATAGAAGATTGATATCATAAATGATCTATATTAATTTACAAAAAAACGGTTAACAAAAAAGATGATGTACAAAATCTTAACAATACTTATAATCACTTTCTTAATGAAATGAAATATTCACATTCTCCTAATCTGTTTTAACTTTCCTTGACATTTCCTGTATTTGCTTTATTTTGTTTTCTTTTCATTAACATGGTCATTCACCTTGTGCCGATAGAGTATACTACGAAAACTGTATACATATATATTTCATTCATCAGTGTCTAATTGTAATCGCCACGATGAAGACGTCTCCTATGAGACTCTTTGAACAATTTTAATATTTTATAATTGTTAATAATTTTTGAATGAGCAATTTCCTGTAATCAGTGTAAGTTTAATTAATTTACTGTGAACGCATTTAGAGTTATTAATTATTTTTAAGAATTTTTATAGAAAGTGAATTTATCATTTGGTAGTCAAATATTAAATGAGAAAGAAGCTATCAATTATGTTATAGAAAAATTATTTTTATTTATTATTTCTTACTTTCTTATAGCTTATAGAGATTTATTTAAGATATTAAATTATTTGTAAATTGATTTGGAAAATTCATAGCTTCTTTCTCATTTAATATTTTTAAGAATGTTGTGTTGTTCCGTTATAATGCAAAAAAATAACAAAAATTTAAAAGAACATTTAAAACTGTTCTTTTGTTTTATTTTAAACTACAAATTTTTTAAACTGTTTTAAGATTTTAGAAAATCAATGAAATTTTTTTCAACACTGAACAGTTGGTCTGGCCCAAAAAACAACAAAAAAATTAAAAATCCAATGACGGTGGTGGAAATTTTTGGAAATTTTAAATTTTTTTCTATTTTTTGCATTAACAAAATATTACAACAAAAAAAATTAATAACTAATATGCCGATTACAATAATAGTAGGGGGCAGCTATGTTACAACCGTTAATCAATTATTTTTCAGGTCGACTATATAATTTGCATGATAGAGACATGATTGAACTTTCTAATTGTTTTTATATGTTTTGAGGATATTCATTTATTATTGTAGCGTCGGTAAAACAGTGAGTGCGAGTGTAAGCGCGTATCCTATTCGCAGTGAGTGTGCAAAAATGAATACACTCAGATGCATTAATGCTGTCCTTCCGGTTTAAAAGAATTTTGAAAAGTTGTGTCATTTCTATCAAATTTTCTTAGTTCGTGACATACGAATGTTCTCATATGTCATGAACTAAAAACATTTTGACAGAAATCATACGACTTTGCAAAATACCGTTAAACCGGAAGGACAGCATTAATGCATCTGAGTGTTCATTTGGGCAGAATATAAAATATAAAAATGAGTGACACGTTTTCAATTTTTCTCTAAAAATAATATTTCAAAGAATTTTGTATAAATCTAATAAAAAAGAATATATATATATATATGTATTAATTATTGGAGGCAAAGTAGTGTCTTAAAGTGCCTTAAAGACAGGGACAGTAGGGGACATTTAGTCTGCTTTTGAGTCTGTCATTTCGTTTTAAAGAATCTCAAAGTTCTTTTAAATTAATACAAAATTAGAGTATGATAGATATTAATCAAGCAAACCAAACAATATTCATTTGCTAGCAAAGTACTTTTTTTACCACGGGACATTAGATTTTACATTTTAAATGAAATGAGCCATATAATAGGAAAATATACATTCAGTTTAGAGGAATCCGCATAAAATCAAGATTACTTTTTAAAGGTTTTTTGCATTTAAGAATAAAATAAGATGAAAATGCATTTTTTAGTCTCATTTAAAATGACATTTTTGACTTTATGAGAATTACTTATAGGCATTAACGAGTAATTTTGTTTCTTATAAAATGTAGATCATCTTGGACTAAAAACATTAAAAAAATTTGACTCAATCTTTTTAAAATTTAATTATATTTTTTTATGAAATTCTCTTGAAAAATTATACAAAAAAAATAATAAATTTTTTTTTTAAATTTCATCATTTTTAAAAGAATAAAAAATTTTAGTTTACATTAATTTTAGGTTTAAAAATTTTTTCATTAACATAAAAATGAGTGCCCTCTCAATTTTGATTATTAATGTAATTTCAGAGAATGCACCTTGTGTTAAATAAATAAAATTCTTACTCTCTAATCACGTTATCGAAGATAGTTTTTAGTTCGAGTGTCACGTCTGCACACTTTTCTAGCATAATTTTTCTTGCTTTTTTGTTATTTTCCGTGGATGTTTTAAAAACATTGCATGAATGAACTTTACATTTTCCTTTAATATAGTCATCATTTTGTTTAATTAAAGTAAATTTGCATGCTTTTCTGCTAGTTCTTCTGGAACATCTATTTATTTGTATTAACCAGTTAGTTAAAAATATTTTATGTTTCAGTAGTATGTTTTTCACTGATTCAACTAGTCAAGCTTAATTAATTTTTCAGTTATTTTTGTTATGAAGATTATTATTGTTTGTCACAAATTTATTTTAATTTAAATATAAATAAATCTTTCTAATTTTTTCAAATATAAGCAGTGTAGTGTAAGTATTGAGTTAATTATTTATTATTTTATTATTATTCATTATTTTATTCATAAACCATTATTATTTTTAAAAAAGTATATTTGCAACTATTTTTTTGTAAATACAGTGAGTTGTCGTGAGTCGTTCCATTCTTGAAAATTTGTGCTTATAGAAACAAATAGACCATCTATAATTTGTTATAAACAAATTACTATTAATGAAATATTAACAAAAATCACTGAATAAGAATCCAATGTCAGTTTTTCAAAATTTAAAATGGCGGATTCAATATGGCTTTTATAATTTGATTAAACAATTTGATTATATTTTTTAATTCTACCATATTTACAATTCATAGATCTGTAAAACAAATTAAATAAATTACTTATTAATAATTATTCAATAATTTGTTATTATTTAAGTTTTTGCAAAAATTTTTCGCGTTATTGGATCGATAATTTTGAATAACTGACATTGAATTTGTAATCAGCGACCCTGAAAACCTCTGAGTAATAAATTTTAAGCGAATTTGATTAATTTCTAAAAAATCATCCGCCATTTAGACTTTGGAAAACTGACATCGGATTCGTTATCTAGGGCGCCGAAAAACCCCGATTAACCAATTTCATAAAAATCTATCAATTATTTTTCATGTTAATTTGAATTTTCTTGACACGATTTTAATTTTCTGGATTAATTGTTTATAAATGGGGCAAAATTCCTCAACTGCCCAGGTCAAAAAATGAATTTTCTTAAAACTTTGCCAAAATGTTACTACATATTATATTGTTGTTGTTGTTCATGCAAGTCGTTCTGCTTATTTCAATGACAGTATTGTTGACAATTTATTAGATTAATGTGAGGAATGATTTCAAATAACCTGTATATTTTTGACAAATTTTAAAATTATTTTTATGACAACAAAGGATGGACTATATTATTTATAAGTATTATGAAAATAAATTCTAGAATAAGAAGATGAAAAAATATATAATTTTAACCTTTTAACATAGATAACATACATCGTTGCCTATTATAGCTTTACAATCACATTCACAATTTCAGTGTCAACCATGATCCTGGTTACTATAACCGGAAATTAAATTTATATTAACTAGGTTTCATCGTCAACGCAACTATGTTCAGTCATGTTCGAACAATTTCAATTGTAGTTAAAGACCTTGAATTTCAAGGTCAAGTTGAAAGAAAAAAAATTTTCTTTTCATCATGATCTTGTAGCTCGTGTAAAAGTCCTTTAAAATCACTATACATACTATTAATTTGATTAATTTTAGTTATCAATATATTAAATCGAAAAAAATTTATTTTCAAAAAATTTAAAATTTTGAAACTCAGTAACTTCAAAAATATTTTATTACATTCAATAATATGTTACATCTACATTTCTGCTAATAATAGTAACATTTTGGTAAAGTTTCAAGAAAATTCAATGACATAAATTTTTTGGCCTGGGTAGTTGAGGAATTTTGCCCAAAATAACCATAACTTTTGTAATTTTTAATATTTTGACTTGCCACTTACGGATGTTTTTGTTAGTAAGGGAGAGGGCCCCACAAATTTTTTGTATATTAGTTAGTATCTTCAAATGTTTTGTTATTGTTGTTATTTGAGAAAACAAAGATTTTAGTAAAGTTTTGAGGTAAATAGTCCTATGAGTCTTTGTAACGTGAACATTGTAAAATTTCTGTTTTTAAATGATCGATAAATTTTTTTCTCAGGGTGTTAAAATCATCGAAATTAACCATTTTAAATTAGTAAAAATCGTTATAAGTATCTTTATATATCGTACAATAATATTCCAAATGAAAATAATTAATATTGTGCTTTGAAAAATGTTTTCATTAACGTTTAAAAAATTGTGTCTTGGCCCTAAACCGGACACTTTTTTGGCCGCAAGGTAGTCACTTTTAATTTTTTATGAAAATGTGCTTATACGCTATATTTATCAACATTTATCACTGTGAATGTGAATTTTATCAATTTTTAAGTTTTATGATGAATAATAATGAAATAGAATTATTTTCAAAATTTTACCTGTCTAATACATACACAAAAAGTATCATTTTTGACGAAAGGACAAAGTGCAAAAAAATATGTAATATGTTTCTGTGATCATAAAAATAATTAATATTAAATAAACAACTTAATAATACGTTTTTTTACATTTTTTTATAACTTTTTTAGTAAATTTTCGTATGATGATCACCTTGGGGCCACTTTTTTAAAAGTCGAATTTTCAACTTTTTAAAAAAATGACATAACTTTTTTTTATTAATGAAATGAAAAAAACTTTATGATAGGAAGTTAGGTAATAAGACAAAGCTTCAAGCGCCGTATTATTGACCTTTATATATAATTCCATTTGAAATCTACAGTCGTTCAAAAGATAGGTGACCACCTTAGGGCCCTCTCCCCTACAATTAACTTAAAGTTAAAATACTTTTTAGACCTTAAATGAAAAAAATGTTGTTTCCAAATTTTCTTAATTTTCATCCTTCATTTGTAGAATCACTCATAAATTACATATTTTATTTTTTAACCTTACATTTTTATATTTTAATTTTATAAAGTATTTTTTCATTTCATTAGTATATTTAAAAGTAGTAAAAAGTGCTTTACTGGTAGTAATAAAATTTTTAATATTTACCTTAGAATGTTTTCATTTCTTGGATCTGGATTATAACTATATCCATCGATAAAAATAGACATCTTTTTAACAGTTATAATAACAGTATTTATATTCTTTTAAAACTAAATAGTAATTGCATTCAAAACTAAATAAAAGTAGTATAAAATCCAATCTTATGAAAAGTGTAATCCAATCTCACGTAGAAATTATCAAGGTAAGCCTAAAATGAATATTAGGCTAAAGAATATTCTTAGTACAAAATTTTTTAATTTGTCGGTACTCGTTAATATATATTATAATAATAATATAATATATTATAATATTAATAATATATATTATAAATGGCTTAATTGATCCAGGTGCTCAATTACATGTAGAGAAAAAACGGAGCTTTGTAGCACAGAGTGGTTCATGGATTTAGCGTCTAAATGCTGCCATGGACCACTCTGTGCTATAAAGCGGCTGTTGTTTCTCTCTATGTAGACTTTATCTTCTAGAGCTTATATAAAATTATATTATTTTTAAAATATTATATATTTTTTTGTTTTATTTCTTCTATTGTATTTTTTATATTCTTATACTATTAAATTCATTTTATACACGGAAAGAAATCTGTTGCGAATAATGCATGAGGTGATGATAGAATAGAATATAGATGCGAATTAAGGTTAGGCGCCAGATTTTTACGGTTTACCCAAAGTTGGTCTAATTTTGGCATGCAATGTTTCGCTTGCCAAAGTTTGCCCAATTTTGAAACGAACTAGTGCCCATAGCTGCCCAGTTAAAAAAAGTATAATAATGACGAAGCCATAACCCAGGCAGAAATCAACGATCGGCTTGGTACCGGGCCGGTACCAAGGGCGGACTTGCCGATGCCGGCGTGAGACCGGCATTACCGCCGGCTTGGAGCCGGCCCGGTCAACAATGATAACCCGGGAAATATACGCCCCGGTGCCGGTAAACCACCGGCTCGATACCGGGCCGATAGTAAAAAAAAAAATTATTTTGGTACTTTTCTGACGGCTTTATGCTGGCACGGTGTCAGATTAGTATATTTTATTAACAACACATTTTCACATATATTAAACGTTAAACAATATTATTTATTAATTAATTTAATTGTAAACACTAAATAGAATGCTGAAACATATGAATTATTATTAATTGTTAACGAAAAATCTGAAGACATGAGGAATTGAACTCAGGACCCTTGGGCTGCAAAGTCGACGCCGCATCCGCTAACCTAAACCTGCTTATGAAAAGTGAATGAAAAGTTTATATATAAAGTGTGACACCAGGACTAATTACAAAATGTTCTAAATTAATAGAAAAAACCTTTTCTAAAAGACAGTTTGAATAATGTAATGTCAAAGTTAATAATTATAATAACATTTGTTTATGTCATTATACGTTGGGACAAAGGCTAAAGAAAAACCGCTGGCATGGTACCGGCCCGGTACCGGCTTTATAGAAACAACTTACAGAAACTTAGTATAATAAAATTAATATAATACCTTGTTAGATTATCAAAATTTTATAACAATTAATCAGATAAAACCTGACCAAAATTATTTTAAACGAACAAAGTTATTATAGGGTGTCTAGTAATTCGGCAGTAACAAATTCCCGGATTTTTGAGTGATTTTCCCGGACAATTTAAAGCTGAATTAATAGAGTGTAATGAAATGTAATTTTTCCAACTATATAAAAATAGATTTTAAAAAACATTTGATTTCGAGAGATTTGATTTTCTTATTCTTCCGAATGGTGTAAAAAAAATTTCAAAAAATTAAATATTTAGACTTTTTAAGACACAAAAATATTATAAACTTTTTTTTAAATTCAGCATTATTTTGAAAAATTTCTTTTTTTAATAAATCTATCAAAAAAATCCGCGCGTATTTCCACGCGGAATCCTCATGTAGATATGAGTAAATCTTCGAGGATTATTTTGTTTCATTTTTTCAATTTTTTTTTAGAAATCCCCAACGATTTTTTTATTTTATTAATTTTCGTCAAAGATTTTTTTTTCATTTTATTAAATTAATTTTTCTTTTAATTAATTTTTTTTTTTTTAAATTAATTTATTTTTATTTCGGATTAAAAACGTTATCAAATAGTGGTACCGGGCCGGTACTAATTTTGATGCCTGCAAAATCCCGTCGCCGGTGTAAAAACGTTATCAAGTAGTGGTACCGAGCCGGTGCCAGGCCGGTACTAATTTTAATGCCGGCAAAACTACGTTTTCGGTGTAAAAACGGTATCGAATGCCAGAACCGGGCCGGTGCCGGGCCGGTTGTCTTTTATTAACCGGCCCGGTACCACAGTGCCGGTACCGGTTATTGTTCGACGTTACTACCGGTCCGGTTGTCTTTTAGGAACCGGCCCGGTACTACAGTGCCGGCACCGGTTATTGTCCGACTTTACCACCGGGCCGGTGTCGAACTGGTCGTAGGCATCGGCACACCACCGACTTTTCTGCCTGGGAAAGGACATAAAGAAACGGAAAACGGAAGCGCTAGCACTGGTCGATATAGATATAATTAATATAGGTACACGGAGAGAAATATGTAACAAAAAACACTAGAGACATGTTGGTTCGCTTTTCGCATAGACGTCTGTACCAAATTTTGAAAGGCCCGTGCTAACTTTGCACAGCTTGTGCTGTATTGTTGCTCAAATCCATGAAAAATCAGCATGGATTTCTTGCAACTTACGCATGGTGGTGAGCATGCGCTTTTAGTACGGCCTGCTCATGCACTAAGAGCAATAGATTTCTCTCCGTGTAGATAAGACTAATTAAGGACAGATATAAGTAGAATATCGACGTTGCAGTAGGTTAAGTTAGGTTAAGAAATAAATGTAAAAGGATCCTCGAACCCTGCATTTTTGGAGCAGGAAGAGTACAATAAATATATTGCTAAGCTTTAAATCCCACTTTTGAAAATCGGTTTTAGAGTACTAAACGATGTAATTTTCCAAAATAAAAAAAAATTTGGTTTACTAAAAAAATTTCAAGAGATAAGACGAGAATCTTTTCAATCTCGGCTCGTCTTAAAATGTCAAGACGAAAAAAGAGTTTTGTCTCAAAAATGTCTCGACTTGAGACATAGAATCTCGTCTTGTCTTAATGTCTGGATATTTTTTCAATTAATATAAGGCTATTATAGATGACAAAAACAGGAAATTTAGTAAAAAAATAAAAAATTTTCAAGAAAATAAGAGAATTTTATTAAAAATACTGAAATGAGTATTAAATTTCTTTAATTTCAGAAACATTTATTATTTTTGGTGTTTAAAAACCTTTGAAGATATTAGAAACATTTAATTCTTTTTTAATTTTCCATGTTCTGCTTATAATACTGAGACAATATCTCCACAAAAAATATTAATGCTAAACTTTAAATTTTTTCCGTTTCTGACAATAACATTTTTCTTTACAGAGTGAAATATTGATGAGTATTGATTTCATATTCAGTAATACTTTATAAAATTGATATTTATAAAATATTCAGTGAATAATTTGACTTAAAAATTAAATAATAATTGGATTTTAGAATATAGTTGAGTTTAAATGCAAATTGCAATTTGTATATGGGTGATTCTCCGCGTAGTGCACAATTCAATGTCCCTCGTATTTTTTAAGAAATTAGTTGTACATATTGCAATGAATTCAAGGAGAAAATCTAATTTCTGTGTTTACAAACAAAAGCTAATAGTCGTTTACATTTAAAAATTTATAATTTGGCTTTAAAAGCTGTTTTAAGGTGCCAAAACGTCATGGTAAGACCTGTCCCCAGTACGATGTATTTAAAAAAATTGTTATTTTTAATAAAATACAGTAATTTATCTAAAAACTATTCATAGTTTCTTATTGTTTATGTTTATAGAATTGTGAAAAACAAAGAACTTGCGAAAAAAATTTATTAAAAAAAATTTTTTTTGGTGTTAATTCTTGTCCCTCGTTTTTTTGCGTCATGGTCTGGCCTTTTTATAAAATTGTATTATTTACATAAAAATCAAATCGAAAGTTTACTCAATATTAGAAAAACGCAACAACAAACTCTCCTAAGTAAATTACTAAGAGAGAAACTAATTTGAAAATTAATTGGTTAGTTTTTTACACATTAAAAGCACCAAAGTTGCCTAGGGAATTACAGAATCGTCATGGTCTGGCCTTCACATAATTCTCAATAAAATTAATAATTATTTATATTTTACGTCAATTAAAGTGTAGTAGTATTAGATCAGTGAATATAAATGACGTAAATATGAAACAAATTGAAAATCGCAAATAAATTGTTTAAAAAATAAGTTTTTCTTGAGCGTCATGGTCTGGCCTTCTTGTCATGGCACGGCTTTTCTGTATTAAACAGCGTGTAACAACAGAGTGAAGTGAATAACACCAACGGAGTGAAGTAAAGCAAATTGTTTTAATCGTTGAAGCTTAGGGAAGTAATAAATAATTATATAAATTTCCATAAATTACCGCACAATTTTTCATAAATTACCGCATAAATTACCATAAATTTCCCAAAAAGATTTTTAACAATTTTAATTCCATTTTATAATTTAATGTTAATTACAGCATAAATTTCCATAAATAACTATATAAATTTCCATAAATTACCGGATAAATTTCCATAAATTCCCGAAAATTTTTTTTTCTTTTAAACTGTATTTGATAATATTTACTATTTATTAAAACATAAATTTCCATAAATTACCATAAATTTCCTAAAAAGTTTTTTAAAATTTTTAATTATATTTTACAATTTACTATTAATTAAAGCATAAATTTCCATGAAGGTTTACAAACAAAGTAAAACATTTTCAAAAAAAGAATCTCAGACAACCTTCCTAAGTTTTCGTGTAGAATTGATTAGCATACACAGTTTTTCAAAAAATGTTACTGTTTTCATAATTTGTTTAAACAATAATTGTTAAACAATTGTAATTTGCAAAATAACATATACAGATAATTATTATTCCATTTTCCTGTAAATATAACAGGTGCTTCCATTTTACCATGGCTGGATAGTATAGCCGCAAAGTATATACAGATATATAAAATTTATTTGTTTAAAAAATAGAAAAATTATAAATATTTTGTCCGGCCCACCACCGATATTTCATTCATAAACACTGTATTTGAAGATTCTATATCGACTTTTAGTCAATTTGAAAAAAAAAATTAGTAATAGTAATAACTAAATCGTGCGCTACGTGGAGAATCACCCATATATGGATTTTTAAAATGTTTTAAATTATATTCTCTGAAAATTCTTTGAAAAAGGTAAGTGTTAAAACATTTAATTTTTTTTCATGAATAGAAATTTTTAATCGATGAAAATTTTGGTGGTTTATGTCACATTAAACTACAAGTATAATTTTATAACTTAAAGTCACAGACTAATTACATAAAATATGGATGTAATATTACTATATTTTATGGAATAATATCTGATTCAATTATTATTTTCTCGTGTCTTTCTAAAAGTACACTAATTAAACGATAATTTTTGAATCTTCATTCTCGTTTTAGTTTTGACGAGACACTGAAAAAAATGTAATTGAATCAAGAAAATTTGAATTGGTTCAAGTAAATATCGGGATTGCATTGGGTCAATCCAATTATGCGATTGGCTCAAGCAAATGATTTTCTTGACATAGTATACTTGTTTGGAGAGCACATGTTCTTGATCCAAGAAAATATGGAATTTGATCAAGAAATTAAGTAACTTGTAAGAAATGTAGAATATATTAATTCAATATCATTTGTGTATCAAATCAAGTAAATAGTTTACTTATATTGAGAAAATATTTTCTTGATTTGAGAAAATTATACATTTCAATCAAAAAAATATTTTCTCAATTCAAGTAAATTATTTACTTGAATTCCCTCCCCCCCTTCCCCCATCCCATGATTTTTAATACTTAGGTCAAACATTTTTATTATTTAATTAATTAACAATTATATTTTTTATTTAAATAATTAAACAATTGTTATTTTACATAATATTTATTTACATTTAATTAATACTTATCAAAAATACAACAAATATACCTTGAAAGAAAATTTTCTACGGTCGAAGGAATCGAACCCGGGTTGCACGAGTAAAAAGCCGTACCGTTTCCACTATGCCATTCAAGCCTCAATGGATAGTTTTCAAAAACTGCTATTTAAGTTGCACATCCATTTGAAGAAAAATATTTTCTTGGATTAAGAACACCGGCATTGTGTTAAGTAAAAAAAAGTTTCAAAGCAAATGAATGAAATGATTTGATTTAAGAAACACAGATTCTCCAGACAATACTTTACTATTTTGCTTAAGAACATAATATTCTTGATTCAATCCTTTTTGGTACTTCGGATAAGTAAAATATTTGATTTGATCAATAACATATTTACATCCACCAAATACTGAATTATTAATATAAGAACTATGCCCAATGCTCATAATTATACTTGGTACAAGAAAATAAATTTATCTCTTCAAATAAATATGGGATTGATTCAAGTAAATTCTGTCAAGTAAATGCATTTACTTGGTTTAATTACATTTTTTTAGTGGACAATCTTGTCTCGTCTTGAATAGACAAGATGGAAAATGTTCATTTTATTTTTCGTCTTGACGATGATTGTCTCGTCTAGAAAATTTTTAGTCTTACAGTATCACAAGAAAATGTTCTAATTTGTCATTTTTTTGCTACTTAAGACAATATTTTTTCAAAACTGTAAGAAACATATTTATTAAATATTGTAAAAGTATTATGCATTTGGGAAAAAAGTGCAACAAATCGAAATTTTTATATAAAAAATACTATAAATTAAAAAAAAAATTATGTGGAATTTTGCATAATTAAACCAAATATAGAGAATTTCAATTCAATTTTAATATAACTTTACTAAATTGCATATGGTTCCTTATACAGTTACACTAATTACACACTATGTCATAATTAAAACTTTATTTACTATTAGTGGTTTAAAAGAAAAATTTCTCAACTTTAGTATAGTAAAAAAATTTGTTTTTAAATAGTTTTTATTATGAACACGTCATATCTAATTTTATTGAAACTTGTGTCAAAATAAAGTTTCAATATTCTAGTTTAAGTCCCCGTAAAAATTATAATAGAAAATTTTGTGAAATATATGAAATTAATTAAATGTTTTAAGAATTTCAAAGGTTATAAAATATTTGTACTGAGTGGAAATTGTTTTTTTTTTATTTTTTTAAATTAATTTAATTAATTTCTTAAATTCCCGTAAATTGTTTATTATAAAATGATCACCTCACATTTTCTTTTTATAACAGAACTAAGCTAAAATTTGTAGGCCTGTTATTGAAAAAATTATTTATTAAACATAACAATAATTTGTTTTGTCTTTTTTGAATAAAAATTTATAAATTTTTTATTTTACGTAATATCTGATCTTATATTTATAATATTTATTTTATAAATTTTAATTGAAAATTTCACATAATTATTCAACTTTCAAATTATTATAATTTTTTTTATTATTCAGTTTATAAATGGATTGGAAAACACTAACCTTTCGTATATTTGACCATTATTACTCTAATACACTATTCAATAAAGTATTTGCATATGAAAACTAATTTATATATATATATATATATATATATATATATATATATTATAAATGCTTTTAATATCTATTTTATAACAAATCGTCGAAAACAAGATTGTTGGTTAGATAAAGTAAAACTTTTAATGGTAATTCATTGTTTTATAAAAGACAATCTTTTTAATCACATGAAGTTGCTAATAGTTGTTTAAAAATTGAAAACAGATGTTTTGTTTACTTTTAAGTATATACAATTTCATTTTAAAATATTTTAAGTAGAAAATAATTCTTAATAAGAATTTTGAGTTTTTAATTTATAAATTTTGTAATAAAATATATATGGTAAAAATTCTCTATAGTAACTTTAATATAAAACAATTATAAAGTAGAAAGTTTACCATATATTTTGAAATTTAATATTTTAAAATTTTTCTAGAATTTTTAATGAAAAAACTAAAAAAATTAAAATTTAATATACTTGTAAAAATAAAATTCTTAAATTTTTGACATGAAAGAAGTCTTCGGGTGTTAATTATGGTTGGACGTTTACAGCCAGATCTTGAAAGACAGTTTAAATTGTACAGTTTTCTGTAATGTATTATATTCACAACATCATTTGGATCATTTTTGAAAATAATTGTATGAATAAATAATACTGTTATGCGGTCGGTTATACTGTTATTCGAAACTTAACTAATTAATTTATTCACTTTTACTGATTTTTTTATATTATTAAAAAATGTTACATGATTTTATATTTTAAGTGTGAAAGTAATGAGTATTTTATTTATATCAAATTAATACTTTATTTAGAAATAAACTTGTATTAAAAATAAAGTGACCTAACCTAGTCGTTCGCGAACAAGATGCATGAGGCCCCAGGGCTCGAACTAGCTCGTAAATCCCGTAAAAGTCCGTAACTTTGCTTAAATCTGGAACACAGCACGACATTTTTTAAATCCTACAAGAAAAAGCACGAAGGCATGGGCAAGGTCGAATATCGAAAATATCGAAGAGAACTCGCACTCTCGCAGCGCGATTATTAGGAACAAAGCATTGGAGAAAGGCATACTCATAGGGTGTTTTCGACGTTGACACTCTGAGCGCTCTGAAAATGCGAAACGTGGTTGGTTGGTCTAGGGTAATTCTGAATGTTGATTGGCTACACTTCAAAATTGACAGTTTCATGCTCTGGTTTCCACACTCTGTATAGCTCGGACCAAGAGTTCGGGCCAAGAAGACTAGAAACAGGAGGTTCAACTCCGGTAGTGGGGGTACAGGCCTAATACGTACGAATATGGTTTCCCGAAAAAGGCCGAGCAAACTGAATAAGTCATGAGACGCGGTAACCTTCTGCGCAGACTACTTTTAATTTACCTCCTGGTGGTAATTCAGCATAAATATTAAACACTGATTTGTATATACATATATGAATCGATAAAATGAATATCTATTTTTTTAATTACCACCTGTAGGTAATATGCGCAGAAGGCTACTGCGGCTCATGATATATCAGCCTCTTTCTGAAAACCAAACCATTACGTACCCCCACTACCGGAGTTAGACCTCCTGTTTCTAGTCTTCTTGGTCCGAGCTATACAGAGTGTGGAAACCAGAGCATGAAACTGTCAATTTTGAAGTGTAGCCAATCAACATTCAGAATTACCCTAGACCAACCAACCACGTTTCGCATTTTCAGAGCGCTCAGAGTGTCAACGTCGAAAACACCCATAAGCAAAAGTGCACGATGCAGATGGAGCTGCGGTTATCCGATTGATGGTTTTTTAGCGCAAACTTTTAAATATGCTGATTACCTTTTTTGAAATTTATATTCAACAATAAGTTTTTTAACATCAAAAAATATTTGGCATTTTTCTTATATAATAAGCAGGTTATAATTTTTTGAATTCTTGAAATAAATTGAATTTTTTTAAAGAATTCAATTAATTTAATTTATTTTTTTAATAAGATTTAATAAGAAAATTAAATTTTTTAAAATATTTAATAATTTAATAAGAAAAATTAAAAAATACATTGTATTAAAATTAGAAACATTTAAATTATTTTTTTATATTTTTTTAAATTAAAAAGTTGCTTATAAATCTTAATAAACAGGTTATAATTTTTTTAATGCTTGATTAAATTGAATTAATTTATTTTGTAAAATTATTAAAAAAATTATTAAATAGAATATATAATATTAATAATAAAAGAGAAAATTGAAATGAGAATAGGCAGGGAACTAGAACAGGAGACGGCCGCGTAGCGGCCGTTGACTACGTTAGTAATATAAATAATTGAGACTCATGATTTTCTCCTAATCGCCAAGGGGTCGAATACCAAATAGTCAAATGGTCGAATGCTACAAACATCGAATCGTCAATTGATCGAATGTTTAAAACGTCGAATCGTCATTTCGTCGAATGCTCATAACGTTGAATCGGAAAAAAGTCGAAAAATTTGTTTGATTTAAGTTAGCTTTAACTTAAACCAAGCAAATTTTTCGACTTTTTGTCGATTCGACGTTTTGAGCATTCGACCATTTGACGATTCGACGTTTTTAGCATTCGACCATTTGCCGATTCGACGTTATGAGCATTCAACGAAATGACGATTCGATGTTTTTAGCATTCGACTTGTTGATAATTCGACGAAATGACGATTCGAAGTTTTGAACATTCGACCATTTGCCGGTTCGATGTTTTTAGAATTCGATCATTTGACTATTCGACGTTTTGAACATTCGACCATTTGATAATTCGACGTTTTAAGCATTCGACAAAATGACGAGACGCATGATTTTCCCCTAATCGCCAAGTGGTCGAATGTTCAAATGGTCGAATACCAAATCGTCGAATCGTCATTTGATCGAATGCTTAAAACGTCGAATCGTCATTTAGTCGAATGCTCATAACGTCGAATCGACAAATGGTCGAATACTAAAAACATCGAATCGGCAAATGGTCGAATGTTCAAAACTTCGAATCGTCATTTCGTCGAATTGTCAACAAGTCGAATGCTAAAAACATCGAATCATCATTTCGTTGAATGCTCATAACGTCGAATCGTCAAATGGTCGAATGCTAAAAACATCGAATCGGCAAATGGTCGAATGTTCAAAACTTCGAATCGTCATTTCGTCGAATTGTCAACAAGTCGAATGCTAAAAACATCGAATCGTCATTTCGTCGAATGCTCATAACGTCGAATCGTAAAATGGTCGAATGCTCAAAACGTCGAATCGGCAAAAAGTCGAAAAATTTGTTTGATGTAAGTGTTAACATTAACTTAAACCAAGCAAATCTTTCGACTTTTTGCCGATTCGATGTTTTGAGCATTCGACCATTTGACGATTCGACGTTTTTAGCATTCGACCATTTTACGATTCGACGAAATGACGATTCGATGTTTTTAGCATTCGACTTGTTGACAATTCGACGTTTTGAGCATTCGACGAAATGACGATTCGAAGTTTTGAACATTCGACCATTTGCCGATTCGATGTTTTTAGCATTCGACCATTTGACGATTCGACGTTATGAGCATTCGACTAAATGACGATTCGACGTTTTAAGCATTCGATCAAATGACGATTCGACGATTTGGTATTCGACCACTTGGCGATTAGGGGAAAATCATGCGTCTCAAAATGACGATTCGACGATTTCATTTGAACATTCGACTACTTGGCGATTAGGGGAAAATCATGCGTCTCGATAAAACGGGAAGCGAACGCAAGCATGAGAAAGAAAAGGACAGAAGTTGGTCTGTCTTTTTCTATCGCATGCTTACGTTCACGTTACTTTTTTATTCTGCGTTAAGCTTTATGCGTCTCGTTCGCGAACGACTTTCACGAACCTATTATGCCCTTTCTCCAATAGATTCCCAAAACTCTGCGTTTGTCTGCAAATGACTGCGTTGCGTTGATTTTAGCATGTGTTGCTATAGCAACTGACGCAGTCATTCGCAGACGCAACGCAGAGTTTTAGGAACATAGTGGAGAAAAGCCTTTATGCGTTGGACTATATCTCGTGCTTTGTGTTCGCGAACCATGATCGTGAATTAGTTGTGCATATGCCTGAAGTATGACAATCACATTCATGACAAATGATGTCTACATAACAAAAAAAAGAAATAAATAAGTTCATTTTCTGTGTTTGTTAAATATATAAATATTGAAAAATAATTTCACGTTAAAAATATGAATATTAATATTTTTAATTCATATTAATAACAAAATAGAAAGAGTTGATTTGCTTTTCCAAGATGGAACAATTAACAACAACAATTTTAAATGAGGAATGTCCTGAGGAATCGTATGAAAAAATAAGGTAACGTAAAAAGTTTTAACTAAATTTATTATTTAATTCATATATTTATTAAAATTTAATGTTTGTATTTCATTTATGTTTAATGTTTGTTTTTATATTTTATAAATAATATTTTTTTATTATTAAATTTTGAGGTTACATTTCGATTTAAATGGAAAATTTAATTGCATTAACAAGAATAAAATGCTTTTATTTTTAAATTTCTGTAACCTTTATTTTATTATACATTTGTGTTATATACATATATTTTATTTTCTTAAAGCAAATGTTATTTACTATAAAATAAAAAAATATATAAACTTTTTTCCAGTCTTTTACACTGTGTTATTTGTACATAATTTTTATATTTTAATTATTTTTTAATTAACACACACAAGTTAAAAGATAAATGATATCATTTCTTGTTTACTAATTTTTCTTTTTTAAATTATTAATAATGAAAACAATGTAAGGTAATTTATTTACAAAAAAAAAAAATTAGTAAACAAGAAATAATTTTTTGATAAATTTATGATTATTTATAAATGTGATAAACGTCACATTAAATCGTAGGAAAAAGAATATTAACCAAACAATAATTTATTTGTAAGAAATAAATTTTACTTATAATTACAGTGAAATTTTTTATTTTTTTATCCAGCATGTCTTATTTAAACCAAATATAAAGGTTAGGTGACTTTGAGGTATAAACACATTTAATTATAATCAATATTTTTAGTACAAATAAAACTTTTTTTTTTAAATTAATTTGTTCATTTTTATTTTATATATTTTTATTGTTAGTCTTTTCCTTGCGAGAAAATCATTAAAACTTTTTAATATTAAAAAATTTATATAAATTTGTGCATTATTTATAGCTTGTAATAATAATCATTATTTGTTTGTACTACAATAACAGATATTTAGGTTTTTCGAAATTTATCGAGTTTCAATTCATTTCTTTGCTAACTTATCAAGATATAAAGATGTTTTTTAAATACATTTTATTAATTGTTTAAACAAATTGTTGCTAATTAATAACTTTTAATTTAAAGTATCTAGAAACTTACAGTCTTTCTTTAATTTAATAATTAATTCATATGAACTATATGAAATGAAAAATTTTTTATTATAAACAATTCAGAAATTATTTAGAGAAATATTTTGTAATTATTAATTTTTTATACAAACCGCCTAGGAACGTAAAATTTTGTTGTTGTTTATTTACTTACATCTGGACACAATGTTAGAATTATAAATAATCTATAGGAACCATTTTTTTCCAGAATTTCGATAAAAATTTGGTTTTGGATACAAAAATTTTTTTTAGTTAAAAAATCTAAACCATGAAGCTTAAACTGGCACCCAGATATTAAAACCTTCTTATTTATGAAATTAAAATTTAACATTTCCGTCAACTAAAGTTATTTTGTGAACGAAATATTTTTTTTGACTTAATGATTTATGGTCGCGTCTGAGAAAAGGGACTATATGATCTAAAAATGGTTTTTTCGATTTTGACGGTTTCTTACACTCTAAGATCCTTAAAATGTAATGCAAGTAGTCCCGGATAAAAATATTTTTTTCGCAATTCTTTAAGAAAATTAAAAAAGAAAATTTCACTCCAAAAAAATTTTTGAATGAAAATATACTTTTTTATGACGAAAATGATTTTTAGGTATTTACGCTAATAATAAAAAAATTTGAAAGTAAAACTTTAAACGCATTTTACTCGAAAAGTTGCGTTTGGTCATAAGGTCCCTTTTCTCGGACGCGGTTATATTTATTTAAATTCATAATTGAAATATATTTAAGACCCTGAACAATTGTCCAGATTTATGTATGTGTGAGTGTTTTCATGAATCCCGTTTTTCGTGAACACGAAAACTTAAAGAGGTTTTAACGAATTTGGTGAAAAATTGCTAGGCATATTTATTATAAAAATATCTCGAAATGGATTGATAAGTTCAATAAATTGATAAATTCAAATAACATTTTTGTTTAATTGAATATTAAAGTTAATATACACTGAGAAAAATTGCGTTTGACCGACTGGTGAAATAGCTCGGTTAAAAAAAATATTTAAAAATAAATAAGCTATGGTTAAAAAAACTAAGTTATACTGATTATCACAACCGAGCTGTAACGGATAAAACACATCTGTTAAAAATAATCCTCCTATGGATTGTCTTACCTAATCTGAAATGAGCATAATTAAAACAAATTTTCGTAGTTATTGTTACCTATTTGTTATTTGAATTCTACTATTATTATGACTAATATTTACCGTGCTTCATGAAAATAGGTTATATTCTAATATGAAAATAGACAACAGTAATCGAGTAACATAATTGACTCTGTTGGGTCATCAATCCTTCACTGCTAGTTACCGTAACCAAATGAGTTGTTACCGAAACTGAGTAATCTTAACAAGCTTCAACCAAAACTTATAATCGTATTTGATCGGTTACTGTAAACAATTCACATTGCAAGTGCTATATTAGCAGCATCGCTCGGTTATTTTTAACTAAAACTTGGTTATATTTAACCTTTTATTTTTCTCAGTGTTAAAACGGATCGATTAGTAAATATAAAGTATATATTATTGTATTTAAATTTATATAATTATTCACCATTAAAGTCGAAAAATTCGCACTTTTATTAAAAATTCGTTTAGGGTAAGTTCAGGGGAAATGACTATAGTTTATAGGGTTCCATACACCGTACTAATGTACGTACTAAAGTATATTGCAGGAAAAATATAGCGAATCTGATTGGCGGACATATTTGCGAGATAAAAGGAAGGAAATAGAATTTTTTCAAAAAAATTGCAAAAAATTACTCTGTCGTCCCCCTTAACTTCTACAAATCTGAGGGTAGGGTCCCATGCTGAGCAGAAAACATAATGCAAAGCAGATTTTCGTAAAAGTGCAAAGGATAGTGATATCTGACTATCTCTCTTGCACTCACGAAATTCTGCTTTGTAATGTGTTTTCTGTTCAACATGGGATCCTATCCTCAACCTGGTGAGCTGAAATTAGGTACATTCAATAACATATATACTGTCTTTCCGGCTTGGACAACTTTTTGACCAGTGGTTTGTCTTCTATAAAAATGTTTTAAGTCTATGGCGTATCTCAATCATCATACGCCATAGATTTAAAACATTGTTATAGAAGGCACAAAATTTATTTTTATTAACTTATTCTTTAAAAAATTTAAGTTGGTTTTAAAGAAAAAAATATTTAACTATAAAATTAACCTTCCAAAAATAAGTGGGTGCTGATAACTGGATGCTAGTTTCAGCTTCATAATTTTTGTACACATGTATTTTAGCGTGAAGATTTCATGATAAATATAGTGGACATGATTGAAGGAGGTATTTACCAAATAAAAGGGAAATATAATTATTTAAAGAATTCAAAATATGACGTTTTATAAACTCTTAATTTACATTACTGAAAAAATATTTTTAATTTCTGAGAAATTGTTATTGTTTTAAATTTTTTATTGTAAAAATTGATTTATTTCTCTTTTAATTCTTATTTATTCATTTTAAATTCAGGGACTTTCAGGAAAAACTCATGTCGTGCCAACGCACGATACAAAGTTCGTTTCAAAATTCGTGTCGTGCCTAAAAAATAACGCTTGCAAGATTCTACACACTGTTTCATGCGTGTCTTTAAAACGTGCCTTGACACGACACGAATTTTCGTCTATTTTCGTGATCGTGTAAGTCCCTGATTTTAATCAATCATACTTCCTTCCAATATATGTTTTTGTATAAAAGAGGAGTTTCACTTTAGTGTACTGAACCCTCGATTTTATTGCGAGTGCAACTCACACTTGTCCGCATTTTTTAAAGTACTGTAAAATTTATAATACAATGTTCAGTCAACTTTTACATCAAACATTGAATAATATCAGGCATTCAAAAAATTATTTCAACTTTAAAGAGCCTCGTAAATAAAGATTCCGAATATTGCTAGCAAGCTAATTTCAATTTTCAGGAAATTTTCGGTGCTGTGTGGGTTTTGTTCTCAGACATTTTTAATTTGTTTTTTTAAAATATTTCTTAAGTATCTAACATTAACATAAAAAATTTTAAATAAAAGTCATTAATGGCCATCTTACCCAAAAATACATGATAAAAGTGAACATCAAAATATTAAATAAATAAAATAATTTTTCATTTCATTTTTCATTTATATCGAAGCGTGAGTTATGCACTACTCAATTAAACTTAAAATTAAAATTATGTTAACAAATAATATTATAGCAACAAGAAATATGAAATTCTCAAATTGTTTTAGACCCATGCAAAAAAATAAACAAGGTTTACACTCACAGTTTCATTATTTTTCATCAAATTATTATTTAGATTTATTATTAATCACAAAAGGTTGAAGAATAATTCTTAATAAGTAATATTTCTTTACGAATTCTGAAAAATATTTGATCTGGCCATCTCCCCTGGACTTACCCTACTTCTATAAAAGTATTACTTGCGATCGGCTATTGCTGACCATTCTGTTGGTGCGCTACAGGACTATACTTTTCAGTTGCTAAAGCACAAGTTTGGGCGCGTGACAGTCCAAAATATGGCTAGTAGCGCACGGCAGTAGTAGGGATATCGCCTTTGGTTTGCAGCTCAACAACTTTTGGACTGTCACGCGCCCAAAATTGTAGCGCAACAGCCCAAAAGTATAGTGGAGCTGCTGTCAAATGCACATTTTCGCAGCACTCCCAAAGGTATCTCAGTGTTTTCAATAAAATGTTATTCTTTACTTGAAAAAATGTAAACTTACTGGAATTTATAGAATTAAAAATGTAATTATTGTGTATATATTTAAAAATTTAATATTCGTTCCGAGCGTCACAGAAAATCCATGGGTCCAACCAGCTCCTTACATTTTTCCTTACTAGACTCATGGGTGAAAGAGAAATTTTACAAGGCTAATATTAGAATTCTACTAAAATTTTACATGGGTGATTATAGTTAAGACAGACTACGAAAATAACGTTTTATCCATTATAGACTAATATTTTTCTATCACATTTTCTGAACAGCGGTCTAATAAGGCATAATTAAATCAACTTCAATGTAAAGTGAAGTTATTAACAGATCTTTAACCAACTTTAAACGAGTATTCTAACATCAAAAAAACAATGTTTCTCGTATATTTTATTTTTTTTTTTAAATATCAAATTGACAAATTCTTATAAATTATTTTTTCTACAGATGTATTTTTTAAGTGGAAAAAAAAAAGATTCATGGAAATGTGTGTTTAATGGACTATTATACTATCAATCACCGGATACTGAAAACACTTTCAATTGTGCATACAGGAAAGACCCTTGTTATGCAAAAGTTTATAGGACTGAAGATGGATATAAAGAATCAGGAAAACATATTTGTCTTAAAGAAGATAGTCGTAATGTAGACCATTTAGCTTTAAATAAAGCGGAAAATGCTATTATCCGTTTGTGTAAAGAAACGGATTTACCGTTTTCAAGAATCTTGCACCTAGTTAAAGAACGGTATTTTAAAAATAATTTTTTAAAACATTTATTAGATATGGACTATGTTTGGTTATTTGGTTTTAGTTTTAAACAAAGATAAACATTTTAAACTTCAATTTCAGGTCTAAGCAACTGAAAGAAGTTTGAAAGTCTATTTATATATTTTCGAACTGTCAACATTCCCTTTTATTATTTTAATTGTCGATTTTTCGGCAATTGATTCCCTACAATATTTGGAACAAAATAAAACCCAACAGACCGCGGGACCTGTTTATTGTGCCCTAAAAAATGACATTTTTTTGAAAAAATCAAGATTAATTTTTAAAAAAATCACAATTTTTTCCTTGAATAAATTTAATTGTCGATTCTTACGGCAATTGATTCGCTACAATATCTGGAACAAAATAATACCCCAAAGTCCGCGGGACCTGTTTATTGTGCCCTAAAAAATGACATTTTTTTAGAAAAAATTCCAGTTTAACTTTTAAAAAATTCACAATTTTTTTCATGAATAAATTTAATTGTCGATTCTTTCGGAAATTGATTCACTACAATATTTGGAACAAAATAATATCCAAAAGTCCGCGGGACCTGTTCATTGGGCCCTAAAAAATGACATTTTTTTGAAAAAATCCAGATTAACTTTTAAAAACTTCACAATTTTTTCCTTGAATAAAT
This sequence comes from Leptopilina drosophilae, assembly GCA_032873175.1. Classification (NCBI taxonomy): domain Eukaryota; kingdom Metazoa; phylum Arthropoda; class Insecta; order Hymenoptera; family Figitidae; genus Leptopilina; species Leptopilina drosophilae. Next base: position 43,126,759 of record CM065483.1, read on the forward strand.
TTAATTGTCGTTTCTTTCGGCAATTGATTCGGTACAATATTTGGAACAAAATAATACCAAACAGACCGCGGGACCTGTTCATTGGCCATAAAAAATTACATTTTAAAAAAAAATTAAAGTTTTACTTTTAAAAAATTCACAATTTTTTCCTTGAATAAATTTAATTGTCGATTCTTACGGCAATTGATTCGCTACAATATTTGGAACATAATAATACCCTGCAGACCGCGGGACCTGTTCATTGGGCCCTAAAAAATGACATTTTTTTGAAAAAATCCAGATTAACTTTTAAAAACTTCACAATTTTTTCCTTGAATAAATTTAATTGTCGTTTCTTTCGGCAATTGATTCGGTACAATATTTGGAACAAAATAATACACAACAGACCGCGGGACCTGTTCATTGGGCCCTAAAAAATGACATTTTTTTGAAAAAATCCAGATTAACTTTTAAAAAATTCACAATTTTTTCCTTGAATAAATTTAATTGTCGATTCTTTCGGCAATTGATTCACTACAATATTTCGAACAAAATAATACCCAACAGACCGCGGGATCTGTTTATTGGGCCTCAAAAAATGACATTTTTTTAGAAAAATTCCAGATTAACTTTTAAAAAATTCACAATTTTTTCCTTGAATAAATATAATTGTCGATTCTTACGGCAATTGATTCGCTACAATATTTGGAACATAATAATACCCTGCAGACCGCGGGACCTGTTTATTGGGCCTCAAAAAATGACATTTTTTTAGAAAAATTCCAGATTAACTTTTAAAAAATTCACAATTTTTTCCTTGAATAAATATAATTGTCGATTCTTACGGCAATTGATCCGCTACAATATTTGGAACATAATAATACCCTGCAGACCGCGGGACCTGTTCATTGGGCCCTAAAAAATGACATTTTTTTGAAAAAATACAGATTAACTTTTAAAAAATTAACAATTTTTTCCTTGAATAAATTTAATTGTCGATTCTTTCGGCAATTGATTCTCTACAATATTTCGAACAAAATAATACCCACCAGACCGCGGGACCTGTTTATTGGGCCCCAAAAAATGACATTTTTTTAGAAAAATTCCAGATTAACTTTTAAAAAATTCACAATTTTTTCCTTGAATAAATTTAATTGTCGATTCTTACGGCAATTGATTCGCTACAATTTTTGGATCAAAATAATATTTATTTATTAAAATTTCATATTTGTAATTTTTTTATATTCTTTTTTACGTTTAATTAATCAATTTATTTACTATTTTAATTTATTAATAATAAATAAAAAAAATTATTTAATTTTTTTTAAATTTATCTTTAAAAAATGTTTTATATTTTTAATTTTTTAAATTTTTTTGTTTTATATTTAATGTATTTATTATTTTAATTTATTAACAATAAATAAAAAAAATTAATTAATTAATTTAATTTGTAAAAATAATTTTTACATTTTTATTATATTAATTATTTTATTATTTAAATTTATTAACAACTAGCTATCGTACCCGTATTCGACGGGTTTTAGTTTCTATAGATACATTCAATAATGTGTCTACCAGTCTCGAAAAATAGGAAATAGTGGCGAATTTAATTTGACTGGAGAAATAATAATTAGCTACCATTAACTATTTCATTATAAAAATATTACTATTTTAAAACAATGATTGACTTTTTATCATTAAATAATTTATTTTTATTAATTAGAATGCAGAAAACAATGTTTGTCAATTATTTGTAGAAATTTAATTATAGTAATTTAAGTTAATCCAAAATTTCCACCAGTTTTTGGAATCATAGTAAAGTCAAATTCGAACAAATTTTATCATAATTACTTAAATCTAAAATAAGACCTATATAATAGTTAAACCTAAAATTAAAATAATAAAACTTTTTACTATGTAAGTTTTTCTCCAGTAGCATAATGCAAGTATCGTTTCACATGTATTCTTGAATTTTTGTAGTATGAATTTTATTATTACAAATCTTTATTTTTAATACTTGAAAAATAATTTTAAAGCTATGAATTAATATTTTTTAATATTGTTTACCATTTTTAATATTTTCGAAGTTTTGCAATTGAAAATTTTTTGATGAAATGGATAAACAAATTATTCTAAACTCCATTATTTTATCGTCAAAAGTTTAAAAGATATACATTAAAAAATAAAAAAATTAGAAATTTTCCATTTTTGAAATTTTTTGAAAAAATTAAATACCTCCCGTTCTAATTAATATGTTTAAAAACTGTAAATTTATTGTTTACATATATCTCACAAAATTCATAACTGCTTAATTTACTGCAATCTATCAAAATGTAAAATTTTTTGGCAAAAATAATGTTCTATAACCAAGATGTAAGTATAAAAATGTTTTAAAAAAATTTTAAAAATCTGAATTTTTCAAATTTTATATTTTTAATGAAATGCATTTAAATAATCTATAATTCATTATTACATATTATTTGGTCAAATTTTAGCATAATTTTTCCAAAAATTGTCTCTTATATAAATAGATAATTTTTTCGTTTTTTTTTTAATTTTTCGAAAACATTTTTATACTTACATCTGAAATATGGAATAGTATTTTTTGCTAAATTATGCTAAAATGTGACTAAATAACATGTTATACTCAATTATAGATCGTTTAAAAGCAATACATTAAAAAATCTAAAATTTTTAAAATTTCGATTTTTTGAAAACATTTTTATCTTTACATCTTAGTTATAGGACAAAATTTTTGAAAAAATTATGCTAAAATTTGACCAATTAACATGTAACAAACAATTATAGATCATCTATACGCAAATCATTAAAAAATATAAAATTGAAATATTTGCGATTTTTTTAATTTTTTAAAAATCATTTTTGTATTTACATCTTAGTTATAGGACATTTTATTGGCAAATCTATTATAGAATGTTACTATATAACATGTTATACTCAATTATACAAAGTTTGAAAGCATTTCTTTAAAAAAGGTAAAATTTGAAAATTTCTGATTTTTGAATTTTTTGAAAAAATTTAATATCTCCCGTTCTAATTAATATTTTTTAAATTTGTACATTTAAAAACCTTCCTTGGCTTAAGGTCAAACATTCTGCCAAATTTTGTTTCAAACGGTTGAACCGTTTTTAAGTGATTCGCGAACAAAGATTCTGTGACATACGGACATAGGACATACATACATACACGAAATTTTTTATTGGCATTTTTGGAATCCTGGATGCTTAAAACCAATAAGTATATGTAAAATTTTAAGTTCTGAGCAATGTACAGACAAAACCCAGCTTAAAATCCCCGTACAGGATCCTTAAAGGATCCCGTACGGGATTTTGGAACAGGGTTCCTGTGCAGGTTCCGATGCAGGAACCTTAGTTATCAAAGATTTCTGTAAAGGTTCCTGTACAGGAACACTTGCAGGTTTCTGTACAGGAAATTTTAAAAAAATTTTTTATGTTAAGCAACATTTGACATACATAGACTTCATATTTTAATATGTTAGGCTCGTATATCAATATTGTACAGAAAAATGTATTGCGCATTCGAGAAACTCATAGAAAACTACTGCGCAGGAGTTAAAAATATAAATAAATTAATTGAGGAAACCGTGTAGGATCCTTTAAGGTTTCCTCACAGGATCCTTTACACTTAAGTACCTGCAGTTTACAAAACTACAAAGGTTCCTGTACAGGATCCTGCAAGTGATCCTGTACAGAAACCTTTACAGAAATCTTTGATAACTAAGGTTCCTGCATCGGAACCTGCACAGGAACCCTGTCCCAAAGTCCCGTACGGGATCCTCTACAGGACCAGTACGGGATCCTCTACAGGACCAGTACGGGATCCTGTATGGGATCCTGCGCAGGACCTGTACAGGATTCCAAGAGGATCCATTAAGGATCCTGTACGGGGATTTTAAGCTGGGTAAGTCTCATCTTATATCTATAGATAAACAATAAAAAATTAATTAATTATTAATTAATTAAATTTATCTTTAAAAAATAAATTTTATATTTTTAATTTCTTATTTTAATTAACTAATTGTAATTATTTTATTATTTATGGAATTTAAAAAAAATATAATTATTTTCCTATTTCATATTTTCATTTGTTTTCTGATAAATAACCTTTTATTCACTGCTTTCCGTTAGATCCTTTAATTTTTGACAATACGTTTTCTTTTGTTTCATTGCCAACTTAAAATTTTTAGAAATTTATCGGGTGCTAAACTAGGTTCCAGCTTCACCTTCATGAATTTCTAAGGTTATGTATGTATCGAGCAAAATTTGTTTTTTCTAATTTTTACACAGTTTAACCATTGACATATTTGTAAAATTAAATTTATTTCTTATAATTAATATATTCTTAATAAGATATTATTTTTATAAAAAATTTACCATCATAAAATTCAGAAATTTTTCTTTTAAAATCACTAATAATAAATAAAGTTTGGCTTTCGTAAATGAGATAAATAATTATTAAAATTTGCTCTACAACAACAATTGTTTACGTTCGCCCATCACGAGAAAATGATTTGACGTTTAAAGTAAGACTTTGTAGTTTTTCAGGTATAGTCAATATTGTAATAATAAATATAAAGCTCAACAATAGTTATAATTTTTTTCCAAAAAACGAAAGCTGATAATTTTTTTACTGTTTGCACTTAAAACATGTTTTTGTTTTAAATAACCGATTACTTCTTTATTATTATCAAATAAATAATTACTTTTTAATTTTCATCTATTTACTCTTTTTATTTTAATCAAATAAATTGTATTTACTTCAAATTCTCCCAGCTTAAAAAATCCTCTCGAGATCCTGTACAGATTTTATGCAAGATCCTGTACAGGTACTTACAGTATCATACAGGATCCCGTACGGTATTTTGGGACAGGTTTCCTGTACAGGTTCCGATGCAGGAACCTTAGCAAGAAGGATCCTGTACAAAAAATTTTGTAAATGTTCCTGTACAGGAACCTTTGCCTGTTTTTTGTAAACTGCAGGTACTTAAGTGTAAAAGATCCTGTAAGGAACCCGTAAAGGATCGTACACAGTTTCCTCAATTAATTTCCTTATTACATTCTCATCACATGAGAAAGTATTAGTTTTGGTCGAAAATTCACTTTTGCTAATTTTATGAAATCTTTACGTTTTGAAGTCTCATGAACCCGAAAAACATGGTCTGGCGAGTCCGTCTGTCTATGTATCTGTCTGTATGTATATATGTATGTATGTCCGTCTGTAGACCAAAATGTTGTTGACACAATAACTTTTGAAAATCTTATCTGATTGTTTTTAAATTCAACACACTTAAAGTTGGTGTAAAAATGAAGGTTAAGTTCGTTAACCAGACATTTTTGTTAAAAACTACAAAAATTACGGTAGTTTCAAAATTTTGAAAACTCAATTTTTTCAAATTTCAGAATTTTTAAGTTTATATTATTTTAGATTAGGAAAATACAAACAACTTTTCTCTACAATATTATTTCATAGAAAGTAAATTTTCAAAGTTATAGTCTCTTAAAAAGTAAAAAAAAAACTAAAAAAATTTGAAATAGCACTGCAAATCGAATTTTTTTAAATAAATAAAAGTTAATTGATTTTGACATATTCTAACCCTAGAATATTTGAAAAACATAATTGTACACAAAAAAGTCGTAATTTTCGAAAAAACCACTCTCTATTTATATTTGTTGTGCTCTTTTTTGAAAAAAATTCAATATTCCGACCCCATTATCTCCGACATTATTGCAAATGCGATTTTGCTACCAGAGACTTTTTTCTGTTATTAAAAATATTGAATTTTGAAATTTACAATCATGTAAATGTTTTTGTTTAAAGAAGTGAACAATTTCGTGTAGACATTGTAAATGACATTAATTTATTGTCAAATTTTTTTTAACTATTAATTTTTTATATATGTTGTAATTTTTAGTTATTGCAAAAAAATAATTAAAATTTTTAAAAACGGTTAAAATTTTGATTCGTTTTGTTGTAAACTACTGTTTTTAATAAATTTTTAAATATTTAGAAAATCAATGAAATTTTTTAATACATTTGGTCTGGTCAGACCCCGTTATTATTCATTATTTTATTAGTTTATATAGTTTTTTGTTCCACAGACTTACTTTTTTAGCATATTGTAATATCGTCATATTTTTCTGTAAAAGAAGTACGATGTTTATTGCAGACGTATATGCAAAATATTTTATATATATATTCTGGTTTCGTTTCTTTCGCCTTTTCAGTATTATTTGAATGACAAGTCTGTTACTGATGAATATCTACAGCACCTGAATTTCAGTTTACTGTGTTCTAGAGTATAACAAGATTTGAGTCTAGATGTTTATTTCATTGACATTTTGCTTCCTCTTTATTAGGATCGTCAAAAAAATTTGCTTCCTTCTGGTGTTTTCATAATTTTTGTTAAACGTAAAAATCAATTCTTCTTTATGTTCATCTAAAAAATTTGTTTCCTCCTGCAAAGTTTCTTTAATTTACAATCCTGCAATTGTTTTTATTATTTTATTGTATACAGCATATTAGTTATTAATTGTTTCATATTTGTTTGTATCATAAAAATAATGAATATCTCAAAATGCTTTCACAGTAAATTAATTAAACACACACTGATTACAAGAAATTGTTCATTCTTTTAAATAAAAATATTTGTATAATTGTTAATTTAAAAATTACACATTTTCAATAACAATTTTGTAAACAATAATTTAATTTATTTGTGTTCACCCCCTCCCCCCATATTGCAATTTAATTTATAAGAAGTGTATTCATTAGTCTCTTCTAAATTCTAATACTTTTAGAATATTATACCTTCTTCAGCAAATCATGTTTCTGCTAAAAAAGTTAGTAATTAAATATAATTTCCCAATTTTACTCATAGACACCAAAAATATACATTTAAGTCTACTTAATCTAGCAATCATAACCGAAAACATGTGATGAGAATGTAATCCTTAAAGTCGTAGTAACTTTAAGAAAAAGAATTGTTTTTTGAAACATTCAATTTGAAACAGGAATAAGAATTCATATAATGAACAACAGTTGAAGAACACATCGCGAGCGAAGCGCGACGTCCGAAAAAATCGTCGGAGCGCGACGATCGGGCAGATTTTTTTTAACTCCTGTGCAGTAGTTTTCTGTGAGTTTCTCGAATGCGCAATACATTTTTCTGTCCAACATTGTTATACGAGCATAAAATATTGAAATATGAAGTCTATATTTGTCAAATGTTGTTTAATAAAAATTAAAAAGTTTCTTGTGCAGGATCCTGTAAGTGTGCCTGTACAGGAACCTTTGATAGCTTAGGTTCCTGCACAGGAACCCTGTTCCAAAATTGCGTACGAGATCCTGTATGGGATACTGTACGTGTACAGAATCCCGAGATGATCCTTTAAGGATCCTGTACGGGGATTTTAATCTGAGCTGAATTTATTAGTTTCAAAACAATTTTACGATGAGTCTCTATAAAATTCAACCCAAAAGTCTTACCACTAAAATTTTTTTACAGATATTTATTCATTCATCAAATAAGAATATTTTTCGCTTAGAATAAAAATCATTTTTTAAAATAGTAATAGCACAATTATGCAAATAAATTATTGTTAGGCAGGTAAAATGTATAAAAATAAATTTCTTTCATCATAATTTTTCATATGTAACCTTTTAACAATTTTTATAATTTTAAATTTAAAAAATTATAAATTAGATTCTACATTTTTTAATAACTGAAATTATAATTTTCAAATACACAAATAATTATTATAATTATCCAAAAAAATTTAACATTTCATTTAAATTTTATATATTGTTTATTTTAATATTTATTAAAATAATTATTTGTCGAGAGTAGCCCTCAGAAATATCTCCGTATCATTCTCTGGTCCGTTTTCGGCATGGTTACGGATCGCGATGGATAGCTTTATAAAATATCCCTTCTACCTATCTGAGTCTAGTGAGAAAAAATTTACGGGTATTTGATATTAAATAATAGGGTGATGTGAAACATGGGGGGATGTGCAACACTGCTGATTTCTGATTAACAGTTCGGTATTGAACAGAGCCAAGTATTGCCATTTGTTTGTGTCCTCAGTAGCTTGTTTTTTTATATAAAACTCACGAGACAGTTCGCAGCTAGGTTTGCTGTACGTAAGTTGACTTCAATTTCTCGAGAAGGAAATATTTTTCGCTCTTTACAATTCTAGTCGTTTCGTGAAGAGGTTTAATTTATTTTATAGATAAAAATGTGATTATTGTTGGTTTTTTAAGTGTTTTTAAATATCTGTTTATATTTTGTGTTTCAATTGCATTGAATTGCGTACAAATCATTTTTCGCAAAATATCATATTTGGGGTGATGTGCAACATTTTTTTTGTGGACGTAACTACTTTTTACGTGCCATAACTGCGATTCACATGCTGAATAAAAATTCTTAGTTATTTTCCTATAATTATAATCCTTATTCAGTTATTAATAAATAAAAAAATAAAAAAGATAAATTTTTTTTGGTAAAATCTCCACTTTTTAGAGGTCAACTATACCGTAGTAAATTTTTTTTGGCAGGTTTCGATTAGTTTGCATTGAAAAAGCCTAAAATTTATAATTAAAGAGATTTCCCTTGATATAATTATGTATTGCATACCTGCATTTTACTAGTGTTGCACATCACCCCAACTTTTTTGGAAAATGCAAAAACAGACGTTTTTGAAAAAGCGAAAAATTTTAAATTCTGAAAATCTAATAATGCAGAAATATTCTATTATAATGCCTCTAAGTCATTCAATTTTGAAATATTTAAAAATTTAAATATTTGACATGTTTTACGTCCAACGAAAGAAACGTTTCACATCACCCCACATCACCCTATTATTTGTAAATAATATGCGTTGTTTTAGAAATGTATTACACTTTAAGTGAGTATTCTGGTCTAGAGACCTCAATTTTGAAGGCGTTTTTCCGAGTAGGATAAAAAAAAAGTTTAACATTTTTAATAATTCAAATTTTGCAGAAAAGTTCATTGTATACCTCTTTATGGGTGGAACCTTGGATTTCAAAAAATATTTTGTTTTACTATTTTTAAAAAATTTAAAAATGTCAAAAAAACGTTAGCCAACCATTTTCGTTAAAAACTACCAAAACTAGAGTAAAAGTGGGTATTATCGCGGTATTTTGTATTTTAATGAATATTTCAAATAATTTTAAAAAATTTTAGACACTAAAAAATCACTCCCTGAATCTAAGGCTGCGGTTACACCTCTGCAGGCAGCCTGCCTGCCTGCAGGTTGTCATGGTAACGTACAAGAGTAAGAGAGTCAGTGACTTCAAACTTCTCCCTTACTCTCGTTGCTCCTGCCTGCGCACGCAGGCAGCCTGCAGAGGTATAACCGCAGCTTTACTCTGCAGTGGTGTCAAAAAATTTATCCTACAAAATTTTCAAAATTTACTTTTTTCAATTTTCGAAATTTTTATTTGTACATTTTTGTAGCTTTGGAAAATACAAACAATTTTTCTCTAGGACCTTTCTTGATAAAAAGTCAATTTTCAGAGTTACAGTATATTAAATTGTCTAAAAAAGTCAAAAATCCCAAAATAATGCCAAAATTCAAGTTTTTTTCAAAAAATAAAAGTTAGTCCATCGATTTTTACATAATCACACCCGAAAACACACCACTACATTTCGCTCATGCAGGGTAAATTCGCTCAACAGAATTTTTTTCTTAAAAATTCGATTAACATACTTTTTGACAAAAATGTTTAAGGTTTACAATTCTTTTGGTAAATATAAATAGTAAACTTTAATTTAAAATTTATTTGCAGCAGATTCATTGGTAAGTTTTAATATAAATTATATTTAAAACTCTTTTTATATTGAACGTCTATAAACGTACATACAAGAAAATTGGTAAAAGGCACAAAAAACAAGTAAATTTACATTACACGTACGTTTATTTATGGTATTTTCGACGCTGAATCCGAATTTGAAGTCAAATTTTGAAAATTTAAAATCCAATATGGCTGCTCAAAAGTAGACTATTTTGAAGGATACTTTTATTACATTACATCTCAGACAGCATACATTATCTTATCGAACTAATATTTCATACAATTATATCCTAATATTTTCGAGGTCGCTGATTACAAATATGAAGTTAGATTTTCAAAATTCAAAATGGCCGATCCAATATGGCGTACCTAATATTTAAATTTTTGGATTCGCTGTAAACCTGTTAGTCGCGTGTTTTCGAAGTCGCTGATTGCGAATCTAATGTTTGGCTGACATCAGGTTCAGCCTTTCTTTTAAGCGTTCTTAAGACAGCAGCAAAACTAACACCCTCAGCCACCTTCACAACCATAGATGATCGTAGCTGTAACCTGGCTACTTCCCTGTCTTGGTTTACTTTCGAATCTCTTTCGAATCTTTCGACTAATCCTTGATAGAGACTTTCATCTGACCTCTTCGTTTCGTCGTGCTATTCTCTAACCTCTTCAATGATCGATTTTATACTTTTTAGTCCTTCCTAAATCGAGGGGCCGGACATATCAACTGATCTTACGCGCCACCGAAAAGGACCATAAAAGTCAGAGAGCAGTGAGCGCCTTTGGGCCTCTCAATGCTACCTGACTGGTATCCTGGTACTCACTGTAGCTACCCTTGCGAGAGTTGATACATCCAGCCTCTCAATTGTCAAGTTATCATTCTTATGGAACTCGCAAATCTTAAGCATCTTGCTGACCTTCTTAGTGATTACAACTATGCTCGCTGCCTCCTCTTTTCACAGCTGAATGCATCTGTCTCTATCCTCGTTGCGGCTTGCGATGTCAAGTAATTTTGGTACAACCAAAGCGTTGTCGCTTTCCTGCATCCTTGGCCACCGTCCCCGCCTGAAGCGCTTGACGGTCAAAATCAGTGAGGGATACAGGAGAAGCATTACCCGCAGGCACTCCTTGTTTTTACAATCGCTCATTTTTGTTTCTGTTTGTCCCATGTGATATTTATAATTTATAATTATTAATAATATTTATAATTTATAATTATAAATAATATTTATAATTTATAATTATATACTACTCTTAATTTTCCAAAAATGGTATATAATAAAAAGTTAGGTGTCACTAAGTCAAGCTTCGTCATACATGCGCATTTGTGGCGCTAGTCGACTTGTCTAAAAAAAATCGCGTGTGGCCTACCGGGACTATAGGCCAACCTAGACTACATTCCCCTACAGTAACCCGAACGCACCGCTTAATTTAAAAATGTCACTGTTACTTAAAATGTAAAAACTTAATCCCCCACTACTTTCTACAATTTTTTTTAAAAAAGCTAATATTTTAAAAAATTTATTACTGTCGTATAGAACAAAAATTTCCCAAATTACCAAGCCAATCCTAAGGCTTTTAATTTTAGGCTGGGACGTTTGAGAAATAACGCCTCTCGTACATATTTTTTTATTGTCATTTTTAAACTTTACTACTCGAAAAGAAAAACCAAATATGAATTTACAAATTCTGAACAAGATACAGACAAAAGTCTGATTTTATTTATGTAAAAGATAGATACCCAGTGTGCAAAGTTACAAAATAATTCTATAACTATTCCAGAACAAAAAAGAACAAGTTCTGTAACTGGTGAGGAACAGGCAGGTCAAAATGTCGTCCCCCTGGAGGCACAAAATAGGAAAAAAAGTCTGTAACAATTCTAGAATATTATAGCAGACAGTGCTGAATTTAAGACGGATCTTAAATTAAGATTTACTGTGTTAGTTTTGTTGATAGCAAAATTTTCCTTTGTCGCATTTTGTGCTACACTTGTAAAATACTTTTATAAAATTTAATAATAACATCTTTCCGTGTAGTGAAAATAAACACGAGTTTATAGTGAAAGAACAATTATATTAAATTTTTGTAACAGTGTTATAGAACACTGTAAGAACAATGTTACTTCAAAATTCTATAACTAATTTAGAACAAATGTTACATGTCTGTTATAGAACAGATACAGAACAACTGTTCCAGAACAAATTTATAACAAAGCTCTAGAACTGTTCTATAATAAAATTGTAACACTTATTCTAGAACACTGTTCTTTTTTTGGTCTAGAACAGTTATAGTACGTGCACACTGGGTAGTTTTTATATAATAATTTATAAATAAATATATTTGTAATATAAAAAATATTCCAGTTGCCCAACTTGTAAAATAACATTTGACGGATTCAAAGACAGGATGAGAAAATCAAGAGCGTCACGACACATTGAACATTCTAATGTAAATGATTTTATGATTGACTTAGAGAAATCGGAAATGAGCATAGCAAAAATCGAAGAAAATGGCGAATATTGTGTTATAATTAAAACAGCTGGTATTGACCAATACTGTCAAAATACAACTGCATTATATATCGATGATTTTCATAAGGTGAGTTTTTAATTTTATTTATTATTCATAAAAAAATGTTGTTTTTTATATGACTTTTGTTCGACGAATGTTCATAAAACGTTTAAGGGAGGTTCTTATTGCGAAGGCAAAAAAAACACAAATTTTGACCATTTTTTGCGAACAACGGCTGTGACTTAGCGATGTAGTTTTTTTCTAAATAAAGATACATTTTTGAACTTTTAAAACCTACATTTCATTTTCAAAAAAAAAAAAAAAAAATGAAAAATGTTGACCAATATGGCGCATACAGAAAATTATGTTTTTTTAATAGGGAAAACGGTGGGCATTCTACACTGCGCAATTTTTTGTTTAAAACAAAAACTCAAATTTTTTACAAAGATGACATCCTAAAGAATAGGTTATACCTATAAAACAGTTAAAAAGGTAAGAAAATGACGGACACATTTTTTCAAAAACTGCGTTTTTGAATTATTTTTCCATACTTGACCTCTTGTAAAAATTTGTAACGTTAACAATTTTATCATATTATAGGTATATCCCCAGTAGAATTTAGTTACCTTTAATAAACCGCAAACCCAAAGTTGATTGTTTAAATAGTTTAGACGCTACGATGCCCTCCAGTTTGAAAAATCTTGTATCGAGAAAAACGTGTTTAAAGTTTGAGAAACATTTTTGTGCAATAAGTGTATTCTTTGCAATTCTTTGTTCAATTTGCGTATATGATAAATATCTAGGTATTTAGGGTCGCTCTTTACGATTCTGAGGTCAGATTTACAAAATTTTTAAAAATCGATTCGATTTGCCTGAAATTTGTTACTCTGTGCTCTTGACGCCGGTAAGTTTGAGGCCCCATAAAAACGAAAATATTCTTTGGATAAAAAAACACTGTACACACATATTCTACATATATATAGCTTTCAAAAAATACAATAAAAAATAAATCAATTTTTTTGACTCCCGTGATGGGAACCTTCCCTTAATGTATACCGAATAACGCACTATGAACGCTTTATGCTTTAAAGATATTAATTATAGGTTGCTTATCTGCATAGGATCAATAATTGCTAGACTCCGGCAAGAAAGTTGGATCCTAGTCAACTCTGAGCATTCAGATAGTATGTGAATCGAAGTTTCGTTACTTGTCTCACTTGTCTATCTATTTGGGCTGATGCTAGCCCTCTGAAGTCTGTTTTGCTCCATCAGGTCTCAGTTTTGACATAACCTCAAAAAATATGGCGGATTTTATGTGACAAACAAACTTTTTTAAATAACGAGGGATTTGCTTGAATCTTGTTACTCGAGGGTTTTTGGGGTCACTGATTACAAATTTCAAGTCAGACTTTCAAAATTCAAAATGGCGGATCTAGTATGGCGGATAAATTTTTGAAATTTTTTTGGATTTTTACGAAACTTGGTATCTGGGGGTTTTTGGGGTCAGATTTTAAAAATTTGAAATGGCGGACCAATTTTTTTAAAAATTGGTCAGCCATATTGGATCCGCCATTTTGAATTATAAAAATTTGACATGAAATTCGTAATCAGCGACCCAAAAACCCCTAGATACCAAGTTTTGTAAAAATCCAAAAAATTTTCAAAAATTTGTCTGCCATACTGGATCCGCCATTTTGAATTTTGAAAATCTGACTTGAAATTTGTAATCGGTGACCCTAAAAACCCCCGAGTAACGAGATTCAAGCAAATCCCGCGTTATTTAAAAAAGTTTGTTTGTCACATAAAATCCGCCATGTTTTTTTAGGTTATGTTAAAACTGAGACCTGGTGGAACAAAATAAACTTCAGATTCGTGTTCAGCGCATCAAAATACATAAGGAATGGGTAGTCTCATTCTCCAACTCGGGTACTTTTTTTTGTGTAGCTGTGTTATGGTTCTAACTTTGATCTTGTCGAGTTTCAGGAGATCGATCGCTCGACTCCTGTTAAGTTCTAGCCCTAACAGGGTCTTCGCTTGCCTTCCTACCCAAATTTCCGCTTAATACTTTTCATGTTCCTTATGACATCATTTTCTGTGGCTCTCTTAATACCCGAGTGACCCAGTATACAGATCAATGAAAGTCTATTTACTGAACCCAACTCATCTAGTACGCTACGACATTCCCAGACAAGTTTCGATTCTATTGTGGAATTCTTCAGAGCCCCCAAGGCCGCCTGACTATCCACACAAATACTAATTCTCGTGTCCTTTGTTCCTTTTTAAGGGCATCCGGGAAAAATTGTCCCCAAAAAGTGTTTTCCCGCCTGTCGTCTTACTTCTAAGTAGTTAGAGATATCTCGTTCGGATTTATCAAGATAATTAGGGAAATTCGTGTTGATTTTAAAAATATTCTCGAAATTTGCAAGTAATTTTTGAAATAAATATTGAAAAACGTAATTACAGAAGTTGTATTTTTAGCGAAAGTGGGGGACAATATGGCGGCAAGCACACGGACTAGTCAAGGAGGTTACGCCAATTCTCGGTAGTGGCCGCGACTTGAACTACGAAAATGTCTCCAACCTCAAATTACTTGACTTTCAATCGTAAATAAAATAATTTCCTCATAAAAGTATTGTAAAAATGGAGAGGACCGCTCCTCAGTGAGTCTTCTTCTATCACCTCTCCAAATATGAACCGGAAATATTTTATCCTCTCAAAATGAGAGCGCGATACTAAACTGTTAAAAACCCCATTTTTCCTATGTTCAAATAATTTTTTTAATTATTATTTATCAAAATTTTGCAAAATATCGAGAAGGCCGCTAGTCCCAGAGCATTCATCTATATTTACCAAAAATTCCCGACTCAAAATATTCTTTTCTTTTTAAATGAGACGTCGATCACGAAAACACTTTTTGGGGACAATTTTTCCCGGATGCCCTTAAATGGACATTTGGTCACAAGTTAAAATAGCGCAGATCTCGGTCTATCAAACCGAGGAATGATAGAATTGAACGTGGAAGCTTTGTGTGTTTACCACCAATCCTTGACAATCTTAGGTGCACTTTCTGTAAGCTCTAAAAGGGTCTAAATTGAATGTCCTCTTATAATTATAAGGAAATCATCTGCATAACTTTGCGTATAATATCACTGGCTATTGGGATTTCTAATCAGCTCATCTGATACTAGCAGGGACTTACACGAACACGAAAAAACACGAAAATTCGTGTCGTGCCCGTGTCGTGCCTTGATACGACACAAAGATTGCTTGGTAATTCGTGCCGTGCCTTGGCACGACACAAAGTTTGCTTGGTAATTCGTGCCGTATAAAGGCACGACACAAATGCAAATTTGTAATTCGTGTCGTGTCAAGGCATGTTTTAAAGACACGCATGAAATACTGTGTAGAATCATGCAAGCGTTATTTTTTTAGGCACGACACGATAAAGGACACAATAAAGGAGAAAGGAGTCCTCTTTGCAAGCGACCCTTTGAGACAAGGCCTGTTACCATAGCCTCGTCATACTCTACTTCGAGGGCCTTTTCGCGAAGCATGATATTGATGCATTGAATTAATGACTCGGGCGCACCTCGCTTCCTGGCTTTTCTACAGTTCGTTTTGCTAGAGGTGTTAGAGAAGGCGCCTTCAATATCAAGGAAGGTACCCACTGCATAACCACCATTGCTAATTTATCCCTCTATTCTACCTACTGCAGAGTGGAGGGCTGATTCTACTTCTGAAGATACAAGTCCCGCTGCTAGTTTCCAGTGTTCTTAATTTCTTCGGGCCCTACCTGATCCTGCACCATAGTCGTAAATCGGTCTTTCCTTAAATTTCGGGAAGTTAACCTCCATCAGATACTTTAGGCATTCCTTTTATCCTGGGAAAAAGCCCGTTAGCTAATTTAATGGTATATAACTTTGCCAAAGGTCTTCAGCCAGAACCTTAAGGCTTTTTTAAAAAACTTTCTTACTGTTTTTTTAATTAGAAAATTATTGACATAGTGCACTTATAGAAGTTTTTAATTTATAAACACACTATTTATTTATAGTTCGATTCCAAGTGAGATTTTACTTTTTTTGTAGTAAATAAAATTTATATTATGTCCCTACTAAAAAATAATGACAAAACATCTAAAAAATAATCAGAATTTTTGGTGTTTTTGAGCAGCATTTTTCACAATTGCAGCTGGCAAGAATTCAATATAAAATAAATACAAATTCTGTCTAAAATCATCACAACTATTATGACTGACAAGGGTATTATTTATAACTGTGAAGGCCGTCACGCCTTTTATAACTTACGTATAAAATCGACAAACCATGACTTTTTTAATTTTTATGATCATTTGTATTTATTTCAACATTATTATTAATTTAAAAAAAACTGATTATTTTGAAGACAGTTTAACGTATACCTTATATTCCCTTGGTTTAAATTTCAAAAATGATATCAGTTTTTACAAATCAGTTATAGTTTGCGAGATAGCTTATAATTTCTTCAAAATAAACTTCAAATTTCAAGTCGTAAAATTTTTGTTAAAAACCATAAACCCACAGAATAAGAGTCTCCTTTTTGTCGCTCGACTCAATTCAGCAACAATGAGTAATTCAAAAAGCATTTTTCTTGTTGAATAGATTTCTTTAAAATAAGAATTTTATGACTTAAAACTTCTACATTTTGACTTATTTAACTTTGTAATATAAAAATTCAAGATCTATGATAATTTACGATTCCAAATACCTAAAATTTATTTTAAAAACCATTAGTTAAAATAAATTATAAGGATTTTGTGACAATTAAATAAAAGATTTTTAAAGTAAATTTTAAATATTTAGAATCGAAAACTACTATAGATTCTAAATTTTTATATTAGAATATTGAATTAGTTAAAATGCAGAAGTTTTAAGTTATAAAATTCTTGTTTTAAAGAAATCTATTGTGAAAGAATGATGCGTATTGAATTATTCATTGTTGCTGAGTTAAATCGAAGGACCAAAAGGAGACCCTTATCCTATGGATTTATGGTTTTTAACTTTATGCTTTAATTTAACTAATTGAAGTTTATAATTAAGAATTTATTATATTTCATAATTCCAAATATCTAAAATTTATTTTAAAATATTAATTTGAAGACATAAAAAAATACTCTTCAAGTATGATCTGCTTGGTTTGTGAAGTGATGTGAGAAGTTGCCAGAGTTCTCACAAAACATCAAATCCATACTATAAAATTCTGTCAGAAATAGACAAAAAACCACAAATCATCAGTCACCAAAAAGCATCAGAAAATGTGAAGAATAATCAGATTGTCTGATGTTTTGACATGATTCTTCATTATTTTTTCAGTAGGGGTTTATAAAAAAAATTTTTAATTATGCAATTAAACGGCTTCTATCATATCTAGATATCTAGAGCTTTTTATTTATTTTTTTGTCAGTTTCTCTTATTTTCACGGTGGGCTTGAAACTGATTCAACCCAAAAGTATTTGCACCTGGGATTTTCTTGTAGATTTTAATTCTAGAGAGCAAACAGATGTGACGCTCCACGGTGAAAGGGACCTTAGCTGCTTAAAATTTTAGGTTACGTTTCGAGTAGTTTTAGCTTCATTAAAAATATATTATTGATTATTCAACATCGAAAGCATATTTTTCTGAAAATATTGCATATAATAATGAACTAAATATTAATAGTTTGTAAAGTGTAAAGTGCGAAAACCAACGCGGTCCAACATTGGCCCAGTATTGGCAAAGCTGACATCGAGACTTGGCAGACAATATTGGTCCGACTTTGCGCCGACTCTTGTGGTGTTAATCACGGTTGGACGTCGGCAGCCAGATGTCGGCAGACTTTAATGGACCAATATTGGCTGCCATTATTCCCCCAGTGTTGACAAAATATTTTTAAAAAATTTTATTTAACTAACTAATTAATTGATAATATTTATACGGCTTATTTCCCTAAGTTAAACACAAACTCACAAATATTTGAAAAATTCTTACCGCTCGCGGGGATCGATACCTGAACCTGATGCACCACAGCATAATACTCTGACCACTCTGCTACTCTGACGTGAAGTCGAGGAAGCAAAAGGGTTATAAATAACTACACTACACTGGCCGATACTGTGCCATTATTAGGCCGAGCTACGTCCCTATATTGGCAATTATATTTTGCCATCATGGATAGAAAATGTTAGACATCAATGTGCCATTCCTGGGCAAAGTTACGCCCCAATTCTGGCAATTATAATTTGCTATCAAATATACATTTTTACCAATAATGAGCCATTACTGGACCGATCTTCGTCACATCACTGGCAATTGAATTTTGCCATTAAAGATTAATTAACTTTGACAATATTGTGCTGTTATTGAGCCAAACCACGTCCCAATACTAGCAATTATAATTTTCCTTCAATGATACAAAATTCTTGCCATTAAAGTATTAATAATGTGCCTTTAATGGGCCGATCTTCGTCACATCGTTAGCAATAAAATTGAATTTTAAAAAATTTTAATTTGAAAATTCATGCTATGTTTTTAATATTTAATTCTTTTCTAAAAAATTAACTAGACTCCATTTTCAAATCAATTTTCATTAGAAAATTCTACGAGAATTCAATTATTTTAATACAAAAGTAAAAAATTTATTAAATAACTAAATGTTTCTTAAAATTTAATTATGAGAATTAAATTATAAAAATAATATTCATTTATTCAATAAATTTTTATAGAAAATTCTCAATTATCATAAGGAAATAATTTGCATCATTTCTATTTCTTAACTACAATTGCTTTAAAAAAAATTCAAAGATTTTTAAGAATAAAGTAAAAAAATGTTTATAAATTCTATTTATCAATAAGAAAATTTAATTGAAAATGAAACTGAAAATTTTTGAATTTTTAGAAAATAAAGGAAAAGATTTTATTGAATAAAATGTTCTGTTACATTTATTTACGAATTTAATTGTAAAATTATTTGAAAAAATCAGTAACTTCTTTTTTTTAAAAATGAATTCTTCAAAATTGCTAGTTGAAAATATAGAAAATACAAATTTTCAAATATTTTAATTTGAATCCTTTTTTAAACTTATTCAATTATTTAAATACAAAATAAATTATTTATTGAATAACTGAATGTTTCTTAAAATTAAATTCTCAAAAAAAAATTTTATCAAATTAAAATACCATTAATGTAGAGTAGAACGGGGCGAGGAAGCCAACGGGGTGAGGCAGCCAATTGCTTCTTATTTCTGCATAAATTTTTCAAATAGTGAGCCATTGATAATTTAGAGTGCTTATGGTCTTTTACTTTACATGCTAAAAGATGAACGTAATTGCTGCAGGAGTTTAGCAGTGACAGTGTAATTTATGAAAAACAGACTTTTGGATGCAGCTTTTTTAAGAGTAATTTTTGTCATTTTAGTTGATTTAAGTTACACGAATAAAATTCATGTAAGTGTTTTTTAATGCAGAATTTAGTGCTGAAGACGATAGTGTAGGTAAAATTGCGATATTTTTAATATTACGGTTTTTGTGAAAGTTTTCATGAAAAAGTGCTCTTGGGGTTAGGCAGCCAACGCTAAATTTTTTGTCTTTTTGTGTTGATTCTATTGGTTCTTCTAAATGTTTTTTTCTTTTTTCCCTATTCCAATCAATATAAAACTTAAAAACATTGAATTTTATGAACCATTTTCTTTTTAAGAAAAAAAAATTATATTTCTTTAAAATGTAGAATTAGATTTAATAATGTTATTATTATAATATTATTCAAATGTAAATTTTTTTACCAAAAAAAAAGTAAATTAAGGACAACTACCTTGTTATGTTTCACTGATTTTTATTTTAAGTTATGTTAATTCACTAATAAAACAGTTGGCTGTCTCACCCCACGTTTTTGCAACTATGGCAAAAACGTGGTCCTTTGGAAAAACGGTTGTAGAAATTTTTAAGTGCAACCTACGTCAGAATGTCCTATGACGATTTTTTAGCCCAAAAGACAAGGTTTTTAACACGACATTGAAATTGAAAAAACCTTTTCAATTAACTGCCTCGCAAACCAAAATGTGTCCTCTTGGCTGCCTCGCCCCGTTCTACTCTACCTTTAATGGACCGATCATCATCACTTCACTGACAATTGAATTTTGTTATTAAAGATTGATCAACTTTGACAATAACGTGCCGTTATTGGGCCAAACTACACCTCAATACTGGCAATTATAATTTGCCATCAAAGATACAAAATCTTTGCCATTAATGTGCCAATAATGAGCCATTACTGGACCGATGGTCGGCACATCACTGGCAGTTGTCTTTTGACATTAAAGACGTTTTTAACACCAGTAATGGCCCAGTAATTACAGCCAATTCTCGGCAGACATTACTGGACCAATGATGGTCCGTTTTTGCAGTCTTGGCATTTCGCACTTGGGTGATTAAATTTTTATCATCAAATAATTAATTTTTTATTTCTTAAAATACAGAAAACAATGTTTGTAAATTATTTGTAGAAATTTAATTATAGTATTATAAGTTAATCCTAAATTTTGTAATAGATATTTATTTTAAAATATATTAAAATTGCATCAACTGCACAACGTTCAAACCAAAAATCATAGAAAATCTAAGGGGAGATTCCGCCTTGGACTTCAACCAAATGATGCGACGATGGCGAGACAAAACGTTGAAAACTGGACACTCACTAACCAACGGCGAACCTTCACAAAACCAATTACACGACACAAACAATTAAAAATAAATAACACAAATAATTCACTAACAATTGGCCCATTTATTAATAATAAAAACTCGATTAATTACACTATAAAAAACGACCCTACTAAAAACCCTGAGGATTCCCAAAAGGGTGAAAACCCCGAGTAAAACTTAGTCACGTCTGGAAAATGGCCCACGAGCTAACTGAAGAAGGATTGTCACGTTGACCGGCTTCTTCCTTCTTTGGACCTCTCTTTCTAATCCTGATAAGGGTCCACATATGACCCTCTCGCTCACTCCAATGGACAGCGACAACCTGTAAAGAAAACTCGGGAAGGACCGCGGAGATTCGAGACTTTTCGCAACCTCGCATGCGCAATTCATTTTCCTAGAGATCTCTAAAGAGAATCAATCCATTGATCAAATGAAAATTCTATATTCCCAATAACAGGAACCACACAAGATTTATGTAACGAAATGCTTCGTTACAATCCCCTCTCCTAGGCCAACAATATCCCTGGTATTGTTGCCGATCCATCAACACTAAACGAAACCA
Source organism: Leptopilina drosophilae (assembly GCA_032873175.1). Taxonomy (NCBI): domain Eukaryota; kingdom Metazoa; phylum Arthropoda; class Insecta; order Hymenoptera; family Figitidae; genus Leptopilina; species Leptopilina drosophilae. The sequence continues at coordinate 43,148,374 of CM065483.1, forward strand.
AACAAACCACAATGGTTGCAACAGCTGATTGTCAATGAGTTCCTTTTTCTGAATCTTAGGGACACATTTATATCTGAGTTCATGACTGGACCCAAACCAAAAAGGTTACTCACAATCATGTTCTAACAATGTCCCTTATTCCACAGGTAACCAAAAACAATAACCAATTCTTTGTTACACAGACCAATTTTCCAAAACCATAAATAAATAAGAAACCAGACATTAAAGATGGTCAAACGCAAAATAGCACAACACATCTGATTTACACATTTAAAACCTCAACAACACTCAAAAAAATTTTCCCCAAACAAAATTATTTTTGCTTTGACCCTTGATTACTGGAGGCAGACTGTAATCAAATTATAGGACCATAATTGATTCTCAGTACTAAATACTCTCACCACGATCCAGTTTGACTCTGTAAATTTATTCCACTTGTCTTGTGTCATACAATGACTCAAAAGTCAATTGCACAACTGACCAAGGGAAAATCACACACAACTTATTGAGTTGGTAACTTCACTCAAATTTTCTCTCATCCACGATGATAATAGAGTGAGTTCCCACAACTCGAAATTATCTCCACAAAGAAAATATAAATATGACCTGATTATCACCCTCGCTGAGTTCTCCTCAGTGGTGACTGGAACACTCCATAAAAATCAAGCCAAAATTTTCTTACACTCTTACTCGAAAGAATTATCCCAACACAACCACTAGTGGACACCCACTTTCAACCAAAACAACATTCCTTGATGATGTAAACTTTCAGGGGGGAGTATCAATTTTCTTTACTTATAAATTCCTTTTCAGAACCGCTAATTGAAAACCTCATTTTCACATAGCAAAGAACTGGAAATTGAAATACTACTCTTCACATATCTCCTACTTAAATAATCGTCAAATAAAATCTCACAAAAGAGCCAAACCCAAAGTGAGATTCCAATGCTATTAAAATTAAATTCCAAAGGACCACATAAATCCTAAAAAATTTCAATACCAAAAGAAAACTGTCCTCCAAAAACCAACTGTTTATGGGATACCAACTGCATCTCATGCACTTTTCCCCTCTCCAAGACTATACGTGTTGATCCCAAAATCAACACTGTTAGTCTAAATTATCTCCGCAGAGAAAGGACCACTTTCTCGGACTTACAAGATTAATTTTTTTAAAACCAGGGTCAATCTACTAAACTCTCAAATTAAAGAATGAGTTCTCCTCACTCACAACACAAACCTCTTTTACATGAATGAGTACTCCTCATTCATATAACCAAAAATCACTAATCTCATTTCGGTAACCAATATAGGCGAGCCATTAGTTCCACCAGAAACAACGCAAGTTCCTCGACGACCTGAGCATGGTTCACGCCTTGGCCTACCAAATGTGTTCAAACATTTCCCAATTTTTGAGAGTGAGTTCTCCTCACTCGACACACAAAACTTACCACTTTTTGGGAGTGAGTTCTCCTCACTCGACATAAACAACTCCTCAACATTTGAGAGTGAGTGCTCCTCACTCGCAAAACACAAATTACCCAACAATTGACAATACAAAATTAATTTACACAAAAGAGACAATTTCCAACATCTCTACAATTTGGACTGGGAAGAGAAGAGATTATCCTAACACTCTTTTGCGTGTTTTCAAAAATCCCATAAAATCCAAATCATTTTCTGCGAAAACTTGGGAAAATTCCTTTCCTGCTAGGTTACCGCCACAAGAACTAAATTCTGTATGTATTTCCTGTTCAGTATTGCAATAAAATGACCCATGAATATTCCTAATTAGATCCCTCATTGGTTCACAACCATACCATACCATACACAAAATTACTCATTTCGAGTCGCGTGAAGTTGTCGATTACTCATTTCGAGACTGTCTGTTAAATGAGATGCAACAAAAGTGAGTTGGTTTTTTTCTGTGTATCCTATAAACTATAGCAACGGAGTCTGGCTTTAAGGGTTTTGGCCCTTGGCAACGAAACCCTAAAAATAATATATGAAGACATTTACATTACAATGTTTTTTTCGGAATCTTATAGAATCCGAAATGATTATTTTTTAGTGTTTGCCTCATTCAATTTCCTGCTTGAGCTCGAAAAAGTTATCGTGGGAAGAAAATTTTTGGTCTACACTTCTACAGACAGACAGACACCATCGCCGGACCATGCTTTTTGGGTTCAGGGGACCCCAAAACGACGAGATTTCATTAAATTATCGAAAGTCAATTTTTGACTAAAACTTATACCTTCTCATGTGATGAGAATGTAAAAATATATTGTAGTTTAATTATTAGACGACAATGTGAGGTTAAATCAGAGGTCGTGATAAATAACAACCAAATTTGCAAATACTATAGTTTTTTTAGATTAATTAACTATTTTAAATTATATTCTTTGCATAAAACCACTTTACAAATAAATAAATGAAAAACTTATTTTAAAACATAGATTTGCAAGCGAGCTACTGCAAACAAACATGTCTGAAAACTATGATTAATTTTATATTATATTAATTACCTATTTCACGTTTTATATTATATTTTTTGTACAGAACTATCTTCAAATAAATGAACAAAGAATTTATTTAAATTTTTGGCATAAAAACGAAAATTTGCATCTCATTCTTTAATTTATTACTGTATCCGATTTACCCCTATGGGGTCCGGTTTAGCCCCACTAGTTTTTGAGGTAGTCAACTTTGAAGCAATGTATCTCTTAAGCTACTATAGTTTTTAAAAATGAACAACTACAATTTATAGATGAAAAAACAATCTTCAAAATGGTATATTACTCTTCAACAACAAATATTTTTTGTATGAGTTTTCTAGTCAAAGACCAAATTTATCTGGTTTTGTCCCAGTCTCCTCTAATTCAAATCGCATCATTTACCTTTTTGTGGATATAAAAATACATATTTCTTATTTTCGAAAGTTCTAAATATGTGCCAAGTTTAATTCAAATCGATGTGTCAGACCTCTGACACACTGTATTGAAAATTAAATATTGAAAAGTATTGCTTTGCATTAGTGCTGAGATATTGTGAAATATTCGACAGTTACTCATTGGAACTCAAAATTAATATTTTTAATGCGATAGTTCATATTGCTTCGAATGTGATTGTATCCAAATTTTTGTCGCTTGAATGTGGTTTAATACACCAAAATATCAAGATAATGGTTAATACTTTTTAATGTAAGTCTTTGTATTACCTTGATCATAAAACGAGATTAAATTGCATTCAAACTGTCATTACATTTTAATACTTTTCTATGCGACTTTTTTGTAGGTATCGTAAGCATTTGTTTTTAAGAATTTTTTTTTCTGAACAAACTTAGACTCATTTTTGTTGCAACTTAAAATGAGTCTAAGTTAAATGACACAGAACGAGGAGCCATATGCGAGGTTCATTTTTGTTGCAGCTTATAATGTGTCACTTCTATGACTCATTTTGAATTCAGTTTTTCTCTATGATTTTCGAACAAAAATTGATCAATTGACTTGGTCGAATGATTTATTTTCTGAAAGATGGTAAAATTTCCAAGAGAACAAGATCTTTCAAAGTTATACGGCCAATATTTTATTCACATATTTTTTAAAAATCGTAATTTTCAATGTTTTACAAAAATTTGAATAATTTCTAAAACAATGAACGCTTTTAATGATCTTAGACTAATTTTAAAAGTTATTTTCTACAAAATAGGAATTGTATGTAGATATTAACGAGTAATTTTTTCCTTATAAAATGCAGGTACTTGAGTGTGTGTGAGATGTACAGAATAAAAAACTTGATATTTTTATCTGTATGTCAGAAAAAAACCGAATTAAGGAAGGAGTCTACTTTACGAGGTTAAAAAATCGGTTTTTTAAAAATCTTTAGAAAATACATCCAAGAATATGTACCTTAAGTTTTAAAGGCTAATCTAAAATATTTTTCATGTTATTCTCGTACATACTTTTATAATTGTTATAAATAGAGTAGAGTGTGGCGAAACCACCAATTCGCTTTTATTTTCGTGTTTTACGTCTTACTGACTTAACCTTCAATGTGAATGATAGTTCTGACATTCTCCGCTCGTGTCTAAAGTTTCAAGCCGTTTACCAAAACGTATGTAAAATGTTATCAAATTTCAAAATTTTTTGTTTCACTTGATTATTTAATTATTGTTAATATAATGTAAAAATTAATAAAGGAATAGAATTTCTTTATTATTTTGAGTCTTCTGAACGCAGTTGTGTAGTTTATTTTGAAATTTTTTAAGTGTTTTGGAAGTTATTAAATATTTTCGAAAAAATTGTTGGTTAGGCGAAACCACCAACGGTTTTTTAAATGGGTCAAAATTAAAAAAATTAAAAAAAAATTCCAATTTTATTAAAAAATAATTCAGTGAAGATAAAAAAACAAAAAAACTTTCTATTTTTATTAAAGATTAAGTCGGTGAAGATTAAAAATAAAAAAATTATTTTATTACCGCCTTATAAGAACAACTGACTACGGTATATTCCACACTTTCTAAATACCTATCTAATTAAAATAAATTTAATTTTGCAAAAAATTTGTTTATTTGTATTTATTATTATTTATATTTATATTTATATTTATTTATATATTTATATTTATTATTTACGAATTTTACTAACTGATTGTCAGGATTGACAGAAAACGCCTCTAACGATGTTAATGAGAGATAGCTTGTTTACTCGGTATTAATCCCTCTTCTATTTGAACTAAAAAAATTTTGAAAAAATTTTTTTTTAATTTTGAGAACCAGTTAGTCATTATTTTAAAAAAAAATGATTTTTTTGTTTTTATTACTCAAAATTATAGAATATCACTATTTCTGTTGAATTTTTTTAGTTCAAATAAAAACTACATATGTAAACTTTAAAATTTTTCTTTATTTTTTATATTTCAGACAAGAATTGCGGTCTCTATTGAGCCAACCATTTTTTAAGTCCAAATTAGCACCGCCATCAACAATTAATTTTAACTTATCTATTTTTTAATATTTCATGTTAAAAAGTTTTTCACAATTGCTTTAAATATGTACAAAAACATCTCAAAAAGCCCGGAGGTCTTAGTTAATTTTCTCCTTCCTAAAAAAATTCTTAAAAAAGCGCTATTTTTAGGCCTTCTAAAGTAGACTCCCCCCTTAACTGTTCGTATTCTTTTTGACCCATAAGTAATTCTTATACTGTAGAAAATTATCTTTAAAATAAGACTAAGATCGTTAAAAAGCATTCATTATTTTAGAAGTTCTTTATTTATTTATTTATTTATTTATTTAGGTTCCATAAACATACTTTAAAATGTTTTTGGTTCATCTGATAATGGGTGGTCTCTCAATTTTGACAAGCAGTGTACTCAATAATATTAAACATTAAATTTTGTATTTTTAAAATATTTATTTATAGTAAATTCTTTTTCAGTATACTTACTAAGCGAATTTTTTTCAGATGACCTTTCGAAAATTCAATGTCGAAATAATGACATTTGGAATCGAAGCTGAGAAAAAAGTAAGATTATGGTGTGAACATTTAAATCTAAATTAATATGTCTACAATTAAAATAGTACTCTTGAATCTTTAGTATTGTAGAAATTATGTTTGACGGTATGAAGGGGAAAGGTGTACGAGATGATCCTCTGGAACAAGATGATCCTTTTGAATTTTTGAGAGTCTATTAGCGTCACCGTTTAAGTAAAAACGGTAATACGTTGACAATGACATACCTATGAATCAATCAAATTGTCATGATAACGCGCGTCATTAAAAAAATTTTATTTGGAAAAACTAAAAATTTCATAGTTTTGATCTAAGGAAAGCTAAACTTGGAACTTAGCTAACTTTTGTTGTAGGAGCTAGAATTTAATGTTCCTTGTACTGATAGCTTCAGTATATCTTTAATTAAGTGTTTTCTGATTGTTACTTTGGACTAACAAAGCTTGTAGGTTAAGTTACGAACAAATTAAAAATTTTTGTCATTTGGGGAAAGATGATCCCCCCTGATTCCCATGTATTTGATCTCACCTGAAAATTAATTTTTTACTTTTAATATAAAATTCCATTTTTCTCGCTTCTTATATGTTTTTATTCAAAAAACTAATTTATTTAACACAAAAAGTTAAAATCTTCATCTATTTTATTAATGTTCTTGTTGTAGAAAATGACACGTAATTATAAAATAGGAAAATGAATCGTGGTGAGTGTTCAAAAGCATTTATGGCCTAAATATATGCATATTCAATACTAGCTGTTGTACCCGTCTTCGACGGGTTTTAGTTTCTACAGATACAATCAATAGTGTGTCAACCAGTTTCGAAAAATAGGAAATAGTGGGGAATTTAATTCGACTGGAGAAATAATAATTAGCTACCATTAACTATTTAATTATAAAAATATTACTTTTTTAAACAGTGATAGACTTTTTATCATCAAATAATTTATTTTTTATTAATTACAATGCAGAAAACAATGTTTGTCCATTATTTATAGAAATTTAATTATAGTAATATAAGTTAATCCAAAATTTCAACCAATTTTTGGAGTTATAGTAAAGTCAAATTCGAACTAATTGTATCATATTTGCTTAAATCTAAAATAAGACCTACATTGCAAGCTGAATTCATGATTTTTCCCGATTAAATTAAATTCCTGCATGTTTACCGTTTTTTTCAGTTTACAATGCTTTACAATGCTCAAAACATCCATAATAGTTAAACCTAGAATTATAATAAAAACACTTTTTACTATCTAAGCTATTCTCCAGTAGCATAATGCAAGTATCATTTCACAGGTATTCTTGAATTTTTATAGTATAAATTTTATCATAAAAAATCTCCATTTTCAATACTTGAAAAATAATTTTAAAACTATGAATTAATATTTTTTAATATTGTTTACCATTTGCCATTTACTATTTTTAATATTTTCAAAGTTTTGCAATTGAAAATTTTTTGATTAATTGGATAAAAAAATTATTCAAAATTCCATTATTTTGATGTCAAAAGTTTAAAAAATAAACATTAAAAAATAAAAAAATTAGAAATTTTCCATTTTTTAAATTTTTTGAAAAAATTGAATACCTCCCGTTCTAATTAATATGTTTAAAAACTGAAAATTTATTGTTTATATATATCTCACAAAAGTCACAACTGATTAATTCACTGCAATCTATCAAAATGTAAAAATTGTTTTGCCAAAAATAATGTCCTATAACCAAGATGTAAGTATAAAAATGTTTTCAAAAAGTTAAAAAAATCGAAATTTTTCAAATTTTATATTTTTTTAAGAATTGCTTTTAAATTATCTATAATAATTCATTGTTACATGTTATTTGGTCAAATTTTGGCATAATTTTTCCAAAAATTGTCTCTTATAAATAGATAATTTTTTTCGTTTTCTTTAATTTTCCGAAAACATTATTGTACTTACATCTGAAATATAGAATAGTATTTTTTGCTAAATTATGCTAAAATGTGACTAAATAACATGTTATACTCAATTATAGATCGTTTAAAAGCAATACATTAAAAAATCTAAAATTTTTAAAATTTCGATTTTTTGAAAACATTTTTATCTTTACATCTTAGTTATAGGACACAATTTTTGGAAAAATTATGCTAAAATTTGGCCAAACGACATGTAACAATCAATTACAGATCATTTAAAAGCAATTCATTAAAAAATATAAAATTGGGATATTTGCGATTTTTTTAATTTTTTAAAAATCATGTTAATATTTAGATCTTAGTTATAGGACATTTTTTTGTCAAATATATTATAGAATGTGACTAAATAACATATCATACTCAATTATACAAAGTTTGAAAGCATTTTTTAAAAAAATATAAAGTTTAGAAATTTCTGATTTTTGAATTTTTTGAAAAAATTGAATATCTCCAGTTCTAATTAATATTTTTCTAATCTGTTAATTTATAAACCTTCCTTGGCTCAAGATCAAACATTCTTCAAAATTTGGTTTTAAACGGTTAAGTCGTTTTTAAGTGATTCGCGAAACAAAGATTCTGTGACATACATACATACACAAAATTTTTTATTGGCATTTTTGGAATCCTGGGTGCTCAAAACGAATAATTATGTGTAAAAATTTTAAGTTCTGAAGCAATGTACAGACAAAAGTCCCATCTTATATATATATATATATATATATATATATATATTATATATATATATATATAAAATATTATATATATATATATATATATATATATATATATATATATAATATATATATATATATATATATATATATATATTAAAAATACAATTTAATTAATTAATCAGAAAATATCAATATTATTCTTAATGCAAAAATCACTCAATTTTCAACGAAAATAATTTTTTTAATTCTTTTCTTTAAATTTTTTTATAAAGAAGGTTTGTATTTTATCTGATAAAGTAAGCTATGGATAGTTTTGCATCAATTTTACAAAAATTAAAAAAAATGTAATTTTTTTTATTTTTCGAATTTTTGAAAAAAAAAATGCCATAACTCTACCTCCGTTCAAATTAATATTTTTAAATCGGATAAGGCTATGATTGTAAGTTACGTTAATAATACCTAATAGATTGGCCAAGTTTTTTTTTTTTACTTTAATCGGTTTGAACCGTTTTTTCAAGTGATGCGCGTGAACAAAGTTTTGCATACAGGGGACAGACATTTTTTTGACATTTTTTTTCGAATTCTCATGTCTCAAGAAGAAAAAAAAAATATAAGAATTTTCAAGATTTAGAGTAATGTACTGACAGAAGTCTGGTTTTAATTAATAAGGATTGAACACGTTTATTCCTTCAATTTTAGTCTCCTGTTTTAACAATTTGGGCCTAAGATAAACCCACAGATCATTTTGCCCAACATTTTGCAAAGTTTTTAGAAAAATTAAATTCACTTGTAAAATATTAATTGGCTGCAATACATTATAATCAGAAAAGTTAGATAGATTACCGATCTACAAGTTCGTACAAAAAAAACTCGAAAATGGTTGATTTTTCTTTGAATAATGGTCATTCTCTCTTAGGGGGGTCATCTCGCACACACCTTTCCCCTAAAGTAGTCTCACTTTTGAAGAGGATTAGAGATGTCAATCTCTAACCAGAATGGACAACAGCGGCAGACTTTAGAAAAATGCTACTAAAGCATTGTTTCTTATATTAAAAATTTAAATTAATCTACGCCTTGACAATTTGTGTATTTTGTTAATATAACTTTGTTAAATTCTTAAAAGTAAATTCACATTTTTAGCAATTTTTATAAAGGATTCAAACTTTTATATAATTGTTAAAATTAAAAAAGTACATCTATTTTAAAAAGTTCTGCCATTTTGAATTTTTAAAATACATAGAAACTTGATTTATTAAAGAAAGAAATTTATAACAGTAAATATCATGGAATCGAATTTGTCCTCATTTCATGAATTTTCCTATATTTAAAAAAAATTAAAAATCTAAATATTAAAAATGTTCATTAAAATTAAGTAGGCAGCCATAGCATTTTATGCTATATTCTCAGCTTCAACTTCATCGGCAATGAGGATAAAAGTTTTCCAAGAAATTGTAAAAGTATGTGCTTTTTGAAAATCTGAAATTAATTATCGGTCCATTTTGTTTGAAAATGCCTGAAGGACGTGAAAAATGTTTTCTCAAAATGTAAAATATACGAGCTCTTGGGTCCAATTTATTGAGGTATTTTTAATATCTATATTAATAACATCAAATATGTCTGTACTTTGTTTGGTTTTAAAATTATTTTTGTATAATATATCGATTTAAGAATGTTCGAACAGGAAAAACCTTTAAAAATGTCTATCATAACTAATACTTCATTTAAAATAAATTATTATCACTACTGAAGTAAACTTATCACAATATTTGAAAAATCAACCTAAATCTTTAAATGATTGTACTTTCCTTTTCGTTCAACAAATTGAATATTTTACTCATAAATAGAATGTTTAAGAAGTAAACTAGAAGCGATCACTAGTTTATATATTTTGTGTTGTTGCAAGGACGAGATTTTCCGTCAATCCCGTTTCGTCTTGACTCGTTGAAACTAACAATGAGACTTATTTCGTAAAAAGTTTCGTCACATCTTGGATAGTCTCAAAATTATTTTAACAAATGATAAAACTTATTTATTCTTAAATACAATGTATTTTTAAGTTTTAATAAAGCATAAAAGTTTTTATTATACAATTAAATTATTATTTATGCCATTATTATATCTACTACAAAACGAAAAATATACCAAATATTCTAACTTACTAGCTAAATAATGCGAGCTAAAACGCAAGTGTAGTTTATGACTCTAGTGTCAATAGTAATATTTATTAATATTTATAATTTTCTTATAAAATTAAACTTATTTAATGAAAATAGAGACTTTTGTCTTTAACATCTTACATTAAAATAGAGGGGAGACAGGGTCTCTAAACGGGACAAGTCAAATATTTCCGAAACCATGAAGATTTTAAAATAATGTAAAATAACCTATGAACGCACTATTTCGTGAAGTATATGCTGCTCCAGGTTTTAGGGACATGTCATTTTTTCTTGTATATAATAGTATCTTGTATATAATATAATAGTTAATATGTAAAAATGGTCGTTTTTTTCGCGGTAAAAATAAGAATTTGTTATTTCATTTTTTTTGCAACTCATTTGGAAGTCGATCTCAAAATGAGTAATCGGCAACTTCAAGTGACTCGAAATGAGTAAAATAACAATGTTCTAGTTAGTTTTTTTTGTGTTTCGTGTTCCCTGGTTCGCATCTCTGTCATTCAATTCACAATCGTCGAACCTAAGAATTCGTTCTTTAGTTATCATAAATGCAATAAATCGACTGCAAGTATTAATGTTTTGACAAGTGCAACGTGTTTATTCATTATAACCAATTATTTTAATTCATATTTTTAGGAATTATTATTAATTTTTGCAATGTGATTGTCTTTTTATCATACATACAAAATGATACCCCTTTTGAATTATTTTTAATCTTTTCCCCAGAAACGCAGAATGAGTCAAAGACACTGATCTCTGTATATAGGCGAGGACCGGGGCGTAATGGCTTACTTTTCACTTTTTGTTGTTTAACTTCATCATTTTTACATTAATTAAATTTTTGTTATGTGGAAAACTTAGTCCAACATCTCAGCTTTCAATTAAAAAAAGTACGTCCTAATATCACTCATACTTTTTTTTCTAGAACAAATTTTTTTTGAAGAAAAGCAAGGTGCAAGGTGGATCACCTACCGGAGCGTATTTAATTAGGAATGAAATTATTATTTAGAACATGAAATATTGTTATAATATTAACAATTTTTGTTTATACTATCAATTTTTAATAGAAAATATTGACAGTGGAACATATTTAACTTAAACTTTAAACAATTTTTGTGAAATTGTCAAATTTTAAAAAGTTGGAGCAAAGTACACAACTACATTTATTTCAAAAATCTATTCTCCAGTTGGTTTTTAATAAAATGTTATCATTTGTACTCATTTAAGCTCAAAATCTGATATACACACATTTTTTACAACTATTTTTGAAAAAGATATGGGTGATTCTTCGTGTAGCGCACAATTTGGATTTTACTATTATTGAAATTTTTTTTCGAATTAAGTAAAAGTCGATATAGAATTTTAAAGTTTAACATTCAAGAACGAAATATTCGTGGTGAGCCACAGACAAAATAATTATCCATGTAAAATTGATTCGACCATGACGCACAAGAAAAACTAATTTTTTTTAAGCAAATTAATTATCGATTTAAAAAATTCTTTTTTCTCTACGTCTTTGTTTTCACTTGCTTTATGCTACAAAACTTGTTTTGAGGTTAAATATAAATAATTATTCATTTTTATTGCAAATATATTAAGATTCGACCATAACGATTCTGTGATTCCCTAATGCAACTTTCATGCTTGTAACACATATAAAACAAAAAAATAATCTTTTTTATTAATTTTTTTAGTAATTTACTTTGGAGAGTTTATTGATGTTTTTCATTAATGTTACGTAATTTTTCGATATGATTTTTTATTTAAATTATGCAATTTTAGAAAGTGATTCTACCATGACGCGAAAACGGGGGACAAAGAAATAAATATAAAAAATATTTAAAAATAAATTATTTTTCCATTAATGTTTTGTTTTTCTCAATTCTACTAATTCAATAGACAATGAGAAAATATCAACCATTCATAATATTTACTATTATATTTTACTAAAAAGACAACATTTTATATATGAAATTGGAGTCTCCAGGTGCGAATTTCGGTCGGGCCGCCACAGTTGGAACGTCGGGCCAAGTCGGACCAACTGTGGCAGCCGAAGTTTCGGCACCCAAAGGTGGCCCGACTTTGGTTCAATGTTTCTCCCAAAGTCGGGCCAACCATGAATTGCCGACCAGGAGAACTGATGGTCGGCCGACCATCGGCCCACAGTTGGGCCGATGGTCGGGTGAACTTTTGGTCGCCACAGTTGAGAAAAACCAACTTTTTTTAAGGTCGGCCCGACCATCGGCCACAGTTGGCCGACGGTTGGGTCCAGTTGTAGTTTATAAAGTTATCACGCTCCTTCTTCAGACATGTGAGCGTAGCATAGTGGTAGCGTGTGTGGCTGTAGTGCGTTAGGTTGCGAGTTCGATCCCCCCAAGCGTTAAATATTTTAATATGTTTATAACTAATATAATGTAATGTGCGATAAATGAGTGATCAATTGAAAGGTAATTCTCAACTTCAATAAATCATTTTTTTTTATTAACATTTTGTCATTGGTTGGCAAGACTACCTTTACCAAAGTTGAGCCGACCGTGGTTACCGAAGGATGCCCAACCATTCGATCCCACGGTCGGCGCAAGTTTTGGCATCCATAGACGGCCCAACTTTGGTGCCAACGGTTGGTCCAACTGTGTCAACCGTTGGCAAGGCCGGCGTGATCAATCCACAGGGTGGCCCGACCTTTGGCTGACCAAGTTGGGCCGACCATGAACATGGTTTGCCCGACTATGGGCCGACCGAAAATTCGCCACCTGGGTTGCAAGTATTGTTTTAATATTTGTGAACGCAACCCGCCATTGCAGTGCGAGTTCAACTCGCACTTGTCCAAATTTTTTAAATTTAATTTAAAAATTTTTTTAGATTTTTTAATATATTTTTTGTGATTAGATTGTAAAAATATACTAATAAACCCATTTTTTAGTTAATTAGATCAAATAATGTAAGAAATCAGAAAAAAAATAAAATTTTAATTTTTTTTTTAGATTTTTAAATATATTTTTGTGATTAGACTGTAAAAATATACAAATAAACTCCATTTTCAGTTTAATTAGATCCCATAATGAGAAAATTAGAAGAAAAAAAAAATTTTTCTAAATTTTTTAGTTTTTTTTCCTTGACAACGCTATGGCCATCACCTCCAATCACATTCTCTATAATTTTCCTGTAATCTACGTGTGAAAATACGTATCTGTACCAAATTTTGAGCTCTCTAGGTCAAATAGTTTAGCCGCTAGGGGGGGGGGGACCACGATTTGGCTACGGACACAAGAGTATCACCAATAGGATTCCCGTTTGGTACAACCGAAGGTGTACGGAACCCTAAAATGATTAACTTTGTAAAATAAAACAAGGCTTTCGCGCCATAAATTTTATACTTTTACTACAATGAAAAATGACCGCCGTGATAAAACTTTTCCTCACAGCATTTCCCAATCCAGAGGTATATAGAGATCAGTGATCAAAGGGGTATCATTTTTGTTGTACTTCAAAATGAGTATCATGTGCAACTCATTTTGGAGATCATTTTTTTTTCTGTGCATAACATACAGAAATTTCTTTTAGCTCAAGATGTACTGAGTTTAGTAGAAAAAAATTTTAATGAAAAACGATTAAGAAGAAAAATATATATTACAGGTTTAATTATTAAATGCCAGTGAGTGGCTGAATCGGACATCTTGATAAAAAACATAAAAATCTGCGAATACTATAATTTATTTTAAATTAAATAACTATTCTATATTATATTTTTGTTCATAGAACCACTTTACAAATAAATAAATAAAAAATTTATTTTTTTATCCTACAAAAGGCGCTTTTTTCATGGCCAAAGAATCAGCTGTTTCCATGCGTTATTTTTGCCCACTAGAGAAAAACGGGTCACTATTTTTTATACAAGTCGAACAAGTGGAATGATTTTTTTACTCTCTGTCGTCCTGCGATCAGAAATCGGCCACTTTTGTGTGCATTCCGGAATATAATGATTATTAAAGCTCTGAATTAAACCAAGCGAGTTTATCTGCAAACCAGACAAATTCTGAAAATCAATAATTCATTCTATATTATAAGTTTAATAATCGTAAACAAAAGAATTGATTTGAAATGAAATTTTCTACAACAAAATGTAGAAAAGTTTGTTGGTCTCATTCTATTAATTAATTAGGCGCCGCGTCACCGGTTATTTATGCCCCCACCAATTTTCAGATTGGGTGGGACTGTTTTTTTGACCTAGTCACCTTCAAAGCAATATACATCTCTCAAAGCTACTGTAATTTATTTTTAAATCGCGAAAACAAATAATGCAATTTTGTATGAGAGTGATCCAGCGTCTAGGAAATGCCGTTAAAAGCAGGATTGTTATTATTATATTTATCTTCAAACAATTTGTAAATTTAAATATTCTTGACAAAATTTCTAATTGTTTTCAAAAATTTTATATTAAAATATAATAATAAATAAATTTATTAAAATAGAAGGTTGTACTAATCATTTTAATAAAATTTCCTCCCGAAAGAATTCAATATTATTTTAGAAAAAAATGTTTCAGGGAGCATTTTTGTATTACTAATAAAATAAATCATTAGCCTATTAGGACCAACTCTTAAAGTGCACCAGGGTGGTCCAGGAGCTTTAAGTGTGAACATCTTCTTCAGGGAATTTTTTTGTTTCTATCGAATGAATCATAGCTATAGAACACACTCTAAAGTGCACCCGGGTGTCCAGCGAGTTCAGGTGATCAGGCATCTTCACTTCAGGGAATTTTTTTGTCTCACTTTCTTCTAATCGAATAACCATAGCTTATAGAACAACTCTAAAAGTGCCACCGGTGTGTCCCAAGGAGCTCAGGTGGAAACATCTTCTTCAGGAGAAATTTTTGTATCTATCCTAGTAATCACAGGCTGTAAGACTAACCGTAAAGTGCAACGCAGGTGTCCCAGGAGTCCAGGTTGAATAGCATTCTTCAGGGAATTTTTTGTCTTCTATCGAATTAATCATAGCTTATAGACTAAAATATTAAATGCAACTGGATGAACTAAGAGTCAGTATTGTACATCGTCTTCCAGGTAAATTTCTGTTTTTTTCATTTGAGTAATCATGCTTTCCATAAATTAACACCTTAAGAACATCCGGATGTCCCAGGAGTCAGAGTGAATCATAATCTTTAGAACAATTTATTTGTTTTTTCTATAGGAATTATCATAGCTATAAACTAACCCTAATGTGCACTTTGGGACTTTCTGGACTCCTGGACATTAGTGTAAATACCGTAATGTTTTTAATTAAATGGCTATAATTATTAGATTGGAAACCAAAACTGGACTTCGCGTCCTTCCGTTCTGTAGGTAGCAACAGGATAATCTGAAGTTTAGTTTTAATTATAAGATACATTTTTTTTTGTACATAAATTAATAAAGAGAATATGAAAAACATAAATATTTTGTTATTTTACGCAGCATCTGATGACTCGAAAAAAACAGAATTCCTCTGAACATGACGTTATTACCCTGTCTCCACCCTTTCCCCCTCACCCCACCCCCCTCCCCGGACACCCGGATGCATTTTAGGGTTTGTCCTAAATTCAATGATTATTCTAGTAGAAACTAAAATTCCCTGAGGATTGAAATTTTACTTGACTCTTGGAATACCCGAGTGCACTTCAGTGTTTAGTCGTATGTTTCTGATTATTCCAGTATAAACAAAAATTTCCTGAAAGATGTTTAGATGACTTGTGGACATCGGGTAACACTTGAAGGTTTAGTATAACCAAGCCTAATGAATTATTAAGCATAGAATACAAAAATTCCTTGAAGAAGATGATTCACTCTGACTCCTGACAACCGAGGGTGCACTTTATAGTTTTGTGTCCTAATTAGCTTATGGATTATGTATTGCGATAGACAACAAAAATTCTCTGATGAAGATAGATTACGCTTACTTCTAGGACACCAGGGTGTCAGTTTTATGGTTACGTCTACAGCTAGAATAATTCGATAGAAACATCAAAAATTCCCTGAGAGAAGATTGTTCACTCTGACCTCCTGGAAACCCCAGGTGCAAACTTTTGGATTATAGTCTATGTTTTATGATTTATTCAATGGAAACCAGAAAATTCCCTGAGCAAAGAATTTTTCCAATTGAGCTCCTGGATACCCCCGGGTGCCCTTTACAACCATTATACTAGCCTATGATTATTCCGATACAAACAAAAATTATCTTAAAAACTGAATTGTGTCACATGACTCCTGGACCACCCGGGTGCACTTTATAGTGATGGTCTATGACTCTATGATTAATTTGAAGGAAACCTTAAATTTATACCTTGAAAACTGGTGCAGAGTACTTAAAAAAACCACGGGTACCACGAAAATTTATTCCTGAGTACCCGAGTGGTGAAATTTCTTGGTACCTGAAAAATTCGGGTACCCGGTACATCGAGCCAATCCTCGGGCTCTGGCTCGGCCATTCCGAAGCTTTTTGCACACCTCTAACTAGTATTTTCTAACCACAAATCTACAAAATAAAATTGTTACACAGGAATTTATCGTTTTAAATATATAATCTAAATAGAATTTAAATATATAAAAATTAATAGTATTGTTTACAAATTTGGTTATTTTATAAAAAATTTTAAAAAAAATTTAAGAATAACTCTTTTTCATTTATTATAAAGGCCAATATAATTTGATTAAAAATCCGCATTAAAAATTGAAATTATGCAAAATAATATTTTTACTTAATTTCTAAAAAAAAAGTGATAATTTTTACTAAAACATTGGAATTGAGACAAAATCGACATCTTAAAACAAAAAAAAATTAGTTTCTTTTTTAAAAGAAAAACTTTTCTTGGAAAAAAGAAAAACGAAGTTTCCTTAAAAAAAAAAAAAAAAAAAAAAAAAAAGGACAATTTTAGATTTTTGTCAAACATATAAACTTTTATAAAAAAAAATTTGCAAACAATTTGTCAATCATAGAATATCTTAATTTATTCTGGTAATCAATTTGAATCGAGACCTTATTGGATTTTTAATCTTGATCTATGAAACACATTGATCTCGTTCCTCAACTTGGAATAAATTGAGACCGAAGTATATATGTACCTTGCAATTTTTCTTTGTCTTGTTTTCGAAAAATCTTTAGTTCCTTGTGATCAACATTATATCCAAATTTTTTAACAAAAGTAGTACAATGCAAGAGTTAAATAATTAGTCGATATGGTTATAAAGGAAAAAAGAATTGTAAAGTGGTTATTTAAAACAAGTTTATGGAACGTCCATACTTGAAATCACGCTTTTTGGGGAGAAATTCCTTTACTGAACGTAACGCAATGTAATTTTTCTTATCTGAAATTGCAATAATTGCGTGATAGTGAAAAGGGAGGGGTTTTGAAAATCTTAAAAAATTGCGTAACATTTATTTAGTAAACCGCTCCCTTGTATACAACAAATGAGTTTCCGGATTCCTATAGCGAACACCGGCTATTGACATAACGTCCCAAGCGCCTGTTCCCTGCCGGAAGGATGTTCCGAAACATAGGCGCTTTATAAAAAAAGGAGAATTCAATATTTCTTTTTCCGGAACTCCTTGGGGATTAAAAGTTAGAGCGAAAAAATCCATATATTTTCTGACTTTTTTAAAATAGATAATATTAGAACCACATTTCAAAGCCCTCAAAATTTCTGTTTTCTAAAAAAGTAAAAAAAAACCATTTTTTCTGTAAATTTAATGTAACAAATACCACAAAAATCAATATATTTTTGACCCGGACCATAAGTCCTCCCTTTTTTCTTCAGAAACGTTCAAAGAATGAAACCTATTTTGTTTAATTTATAAAAATTATCATTTTTATTGATTAATCAGCAATATATTGTCGGCCCTTGAAATAAAAATCTCTCGTTTCAAATTTTTTCTTTAATAAAATTAATATGGGAAGTCAGGATAAATACAAAAACAAATATATCGTTGGAAAGTTAAATGAAACAAGCTTTCCAATGAATGTCAAATATCGAGTAGTTTTTAAAATTTACATATTGCTAGAGCCTTGTACTCTTTTAAAACAAAGCGAAAAAGTGTCCAGCCGGCAGGAACTTTCATCATTTTGTGACTAAAAATTGATATGACATTTTATTGCCAAAATTCAACTTCTTTAAGCTACCCCTGCTCTATCGTTTTGAACTTACAAGGCTCGTACATTTACATGCGCTTGAAAGCTTGTTTTCATCACCTTTCCAACAATATAACATTTATTTTTTGTTTTATGTTTAATCCATATTAGTTTTATTTTAGCGATTTCGGACGGACCTCACCTGAGTCCTTTTTTGGTCCTAGTCGGAAGGACGATTGGATCGTTTCTTAATCACTAAAGCGTCTGTTACAATTTTTTATATAATCTAATTATATAAACATTTGTCAATAAGGAGTTTATTATACAATACCGAACATATAAATTTCCATACTTACAGATACTCATTTTGAGATATTGGGTCCACTTAGGGATTGGTCCAATGAAGCAACACACATCCGTTCTCCTATCTAGCAAGGCTTCCTTTAATAAACCGTCTAATGAATTTTTTAATGTCTAGTGAAAACAATGTTTGTCATTATTGAATACACATAGTGAACTGAACAAACTTTAGATTTTCGTTATAACGAAATAAATAACATGATAATTTGGGGAACTCGATTTTATTCCTGTTATAGAAAGCCATCCTACGAAAGAAACAAATGATTTAATTGAATCGAATAACATCAAAACTGAGAAATAAATTTAGCTAAATGCCAAAATCAACTGAAGAATTTATAGTTAAGATTTGTTTAATTGAATATTTTACCTTTAAATTATTAATAATATTTTAAATCTTATGTTATGGACGAAGAAACAAATTACCTTTAGTGTGAACAAATTATATTTAATATTTTTTATGTTGAGACTCCTATAGGTTGCATATAAAATTCTTACTCAACGTTTTATATGCATCAATATCTAATTTTTATAAAAGAAAAAAATGATAAACCTATCCATGTATTGGTCCATATCTATAGAGATTTTGACCCCTTAAAATCGGAATCGTAATGAAATTTTACTTTGAAGACGCCTTAGTCCTCAAATACGGAATACATGGGATGATATCTCCTTAAAGGGACCTTTTTTGAATTTCCAGAAAATCAAAATATAATTTTTTTTTACTTATTCTTTTTTATACAATAAGTTATTTGACTATGTTTAAAGATACAAGATAAGAAATTGGTTTCAAAATTAGATTCTCAGAAACTCAACAGCAACCATTTTTATTATCACTGTATTTAGTAGATGTATAAGTACAGTAGGGAAATCCATCCCAATTAGTGCAAGTCCCTTAGTGAGTTATAAGAAGACGAAGGAGGGTTCCCTTGAGGCAAAGGGAAAGGGAATCTGTGACGTATCAAATACAATAACACCGGTCCTGAGAATAATTTAGTTTTTTTTGTAACTCTTCCAACAGTGCACAATATTCCCTAGACGACTTGCACTATACAAAGATCCTACTGTAATAATTAAATAAAAACTTTTTAAATGAAAATAGATTTTGTAAAAAAAAAAACTGTATGAAATATTTTTTTTTATGAAACAGCCCTTAACAGCGGTTGGACGAAGATTTGACGGCCGAAAATCTTTCGTCATCCCAGTTAAGGGGTTAATTAATAAATTTGTTTAATTGTATTAATTTCATAACAGATATATTGACTTCTTTTTTATTTATTAAATAAATAATTTAATTTTTGATGATCAGGAATAATATAAAAAGGCATTAAAGATTGAATATGATAACTTAATGAATTTAATTTGTAGAATGAATTATGAATTATTAACCCACAGTACCGAGATTTTTTCTAATAATTTACTTGCAATATTCCGCAGTATTTAACTAAAAAGTTTAAGTGAAATTAGTATACGAAGATAAATAATCCCTCGATCTAAATAAAATGTTTTAGTGTGAGCTATATTCCTGAACATGTCCTGAAATTTTTCACTTAAGTATAAACTGTAATTAAGCGAAGATTTTTATTGAAATGTTCTGAAAAGGTTCGCGCTGATCACTCTATTTTACTCGAGACATTTAAAACTTTTACAACAATCTTTACAAAAACATTACAAATTAAAATAGTTTCAAATATTGGCAAATAACATAATTTTAATAACATTTTTAAAGAAAGTTTCCGGATGCTTTGGGGTCAAAAATTCCATATTAAATATATTCAAAAGGAAAAATAAACTTTTAGATTCTGAAACTGTTATTTGATATATATTATAAATATTTCATGAAATTATGATATAATTAAGGTAAATGTTCCCTATTTGATGGACTGACGTTAAATTTCCACTACACTTAAAAGTGAAAAATTAACCTATACGTGTTTCTTTTTAATAAAAAACTTTTATTTACGATTTAAGAAAGATATATTAATATTTGAAAGGAAATATGAACCTTTAAATTAATGTTTTACTCTGTCAAAATATAGTAAAATTATTGTGTTTTTATGAAAAAAGTTTAATGTACCAATTTGTGAACTGATTAGTAATTTCATGAA